>VMDO01003125.1:0-29683 GCA_007922755.1 Pedetes capensis
TCCGACTCATAGCGACCCTCTGTACAACAGGGGAAACACTATTGTCAGTGCTTCTCTGCTGTTCATAGGGTTTTCAATGGCAGATTGATTTTTGGGAGGGGGTTGCCAGGTCCTTCTCCCAAGCCTACAGCTTCTGGTGTTCCCAGGCGGTCTCCCATCCAGGTACTAACCAGGCCCGACCCTGCTTAGCTTCCAAGATTTGACGAGATCGGATGCCCCAGGGCTACAGCTGCAGGCCTCATTGTGGCTGGCAAGGCCTAATTAGCTGAGTCCTAAAGTTCATTTAAGATTCTCTTAATTTAAAAATTTTGTATACTGCTTTATTATTTTATGGTTGACATTTAAATCTGATATTCAGTGAGGGGTTGTGGGTGCTTTAACTTTGAAAGCTAAAAACCCTGGCTTGATTCCATTAAGTTGTAAATCTGTTGTTGAAATCCTGGAGGATGAAGGAATAAGAAAGATAAAAGTTTAAAAAAGGGATGAGGTAGATGGGATAAGCAATAAATAGAACGAGAAACAATAGATGAGTGTAATGATATGCTGCTAATAGTTGTCTCAGGTAATAAAACTATTTCATGATGGCCTACTATACTAACATTTGTTGTGCTGCCTTTTTCCAGAAACATTAAAATTCTCCAGACTTAAGTAAATTTACATATTTAAAAAGGGAGTGGTAGGAGAAAGTGAGATTCTAGAACATCTCTGTATTCATGAGTCCTTGTAATTTGCTTATATCACTCACTGTTCCTTGGTTATTTCCTTCCTAGCCTTTAACAAAATTTGTGGTTTTAAATTTGTTTATTGTTTCTTTTATAGATTGATAACAAGTTCTTTGAGAGAAAGGATCTGTGTGTGTTGCTGTGGCAGAGAAACCGACCAAAACAAACTTATGGGGAGGAAAGATTTATTGAGGCCTATGGCTAGAAGATTTCAGTCCATAATGATAGCAGTGCAGGCTCAGAGGTGGCAAGTAGCAGTGCCTGTTGCAGAGAACCTCATAACTCTGTGATCAGGAGAAGAGAGAGCAATCAGAACCACAGGTCTGGGATAAACTCCAAATTCTTGCCCCAGGTAGCTGTTTCCTCAAAGCTAGAATCCTACCTCCCAAGGTTCCATAGCCTCCATAAGCAGTGCCACCACCTGGGGACCAAATGTTCAAACACATGACTTTTGGGGGACATTTAAATCCAAACTGTAACACAGTCTTCCCCCTTCCCCATGTATATCCATGGTGAGAATAAAGGTCCTGGCACATAATGGATGTTTGCTAAGTATTTGCTGAATGAGTAAAGTTGCTAAGGACATTTCATTAAATTATTAGACATGAGAAAATAACTTGTTATTTTTGTGGCATTTCCTAGGGGGAAAAGACCATAGGATGGAGATAATGTACTAGTAGAATGTTACTACTCTTCCTCATTCCATCCTGAGTGCTGGAATTACAGGGCTGCCACCTTGCCCATCTAGTTTGTTTATGTCAGTATATAGTCATTATTGAAACAACACTTTGTCATCAAACTGCAAAGTGAACTTTTAGTGTTTTTTGTTTTGTTTAGTTTTGTGGTGCTGGGGATCAAAGCCAGGGCCTTTTGCATGCTTTAATCATTGAATGCTAGGCAATTACTCTACCACTAAGCTACAACCCCAGCCCACTTCTTAGTATTTTTAATGAATTTATGTTTATCTTTTTCTTGTTTCTTTTTGTGATGGTTTCTTTAAAAACCGTCACATCCCCTGGATTGATTGATCCCTAGGATCATAAGAAAAACTGCCATGGGGTATTTAAATTTTTGTTTTGTGATTGCGTTCAGTTATCTCTGTTAATTTTTATTGTGTGTGTGTGTATGTATGTATGTATTTATTTATTTATTGCAGTAGTAGGAGATTGAACCCAGGTCCTTGGAATGCTAGTGGTTGAGTTGTATTTCCAATCCCTTTTTTTTATTTTGAGACAGGGTCTACCTTAAATTCCATAGGTAGCCTCTGGCCTCGAACTTGGAATCCTCCTTCCTCTGCCTACTGAGTTGCTGGGATTATATGCATGTGCCACTACTCTCAGTTAAGTTTTATTTATTTATTTATTTATTTATTTATTTATTTGTACTCGGTTGAACCCAGGGCATCACACTTGCTTCGCAAGCACTATATCATTGAGTTGTACACACACACCCTAATTTTTACTTTTTATTTTGAGACAAGGTCTAGTTAAGTTATGCAGGCTGCCCTGGCCTTGAACTTGAAATCCTTCTGTCTCAGCCTCCTAAGCTACACTGGGATTATAGATAGGTACCACCACACCTGGCTCTATTTTTAAAGTAATGCTTTTTATGAAAATTAAGTTATAGAAAAATTAAATAATTTTAAAATTAGCAATAGTTTTTTTGTAATCGTAATCTTCTGGGAAAAACCACTGTTACCTTTTTAGACAATTTTCTTTACATATATAATAGGGATTCTCATCTGGGCAATTTTGCTTCCATGGGACATTTAGCAAGGTCTGGAGACATTTTTGGTTATCACAAAAATGATATGGAATGGTGTGCTGCTAGCATTTAGTGCATGGAAGTCAGGGGTGCTGCTAAACATGTACAGGACATTGTCCATTCTCCTAAATAGAAAAAAGTGGCCCAAAATGTTAATAGTGCTGGAAGAAAAAACCACTGTGTTTGTGTGTGCGTGCGTGTATGTACGTGCATAAGTGTACCATATCCTTTCATGTCCAATGCCTAGAAAAATACCTGGCATTTATATACTTATTGGAGTAAATATTGTTGAATGAATACATTGATAGAGTATAAACCCTTTATAGGTAAATTGTTTTAAATGTTCCATTCCAATATACCTCACTTTTTTATAGTGCATCAGTATTACCTTTATGAAATAGTCATTTCTTAAATTTTACCCGAAGAACACATAACCCAGGTATTAGAATGCTGATGGACAAAATAATTGTTCCCTACCTAGTCTATATCTCCAGTCCAGCTTTTTAGAAGCAATCACTTTCAACTCTTCTGATATTTACTTCCTTTTAAAATAATAGACTTATGTCACTATTTCTTGTCTCTGGCAGTGTTAGACATTACCCTTTGACTTCTTGTTATGTTTAAGAATTTATGGAACCTATTACATCTCCTTTAATCATTATAGTTAAATTAGTTAAATATGTTACACAGTTTTACATTATTATGACCATATCAATAGTAATTCTTAAGAAATATGCCATGACTACTTTCCTTTTTCTGTACATTTTCTTTTTTTGTTTTTTGTTTTTTGTTTTTGTTTATTCTTAACACTGTGGCGTCCAGTCCCATCAGATCTTGGAAGCTAAGCAGGGTTGGGTCTGGTTAGTACTTGGATAGCAGACCACCTGGGAACCCCAGGTGCCGTAGGCTTGGGAGAAGGACCTGGCAACCCACTCACAAAACACAATCTGCCTTATGAATATCAGAGAAGCACTAACAGTAGTGTTTCACCTGTTGTACTATGTCACTACGAAAACAACAACTTTCTTTTTTCTGTGCATTTTTTTGGTTTATTTTTCTTGGAGTTATTTGTCTCCTTCAAAAAGTTTGCTTAGTTTTCTATATATATCATGTTATCTTCTGCCTCTTGTGCGTTTGTGTGGAGGATAGAATAACTTACCTTCCAGAACTAGCTATCCTTTTTCTCTCATCTAGACTTCTTAAGATTTGTTATAGTTCCTGTTCTAAAGCTAATGTTTATTAAGAATTTCTTTTTTATTGGATTCTTTCTTGGCTTACTCCTTCATTTTTTCAGAGTATGTTATCCATTTATTGAGAAAAGTTACAAATGAGATAAATTTTAGGGATTTGCAACCTTTAAAAATGTTAGTTTTTGTTTTTTTTCTTCTTCCTTTTTTTGCAGTGCTTGTGGGCCGGACCCAGGGCCTCACACATGCCAGAGCTGCCCCTCACCACATTAATTAATTAATTAATTAATTAATTAATTAATTTGCAGCAGAGTCTTGCTTATTTGGATTGGCTGCTTCTGGTCATGGAACTCTTGATCCTTCTGCTTCAGCCTCCGCAGTCACTGGGATTACTGGTGTGCACTCTGGTATGCAGCTTAAATGCTAGTGTTTTTTCCTCATACTTGATTGGTAGTTTTGAAATAAGTTTCTGTTAATATTTAAATACCATTTCCCTTGTCTTTGAACTTTCATTGTTGCTTTTGAAGAGTTTATTGGTGTCCTGAGTCATGATCCTTATTTTTTTGTATGTGTGATTTGAATTTTTTTCTGGTAGCTTATGCTTATCGTGGTGTTCTGACATATAAAAATGCACAGTATATCAGGCACTGAGAGAAAACATTTAGTTCATAGACTAATATTTCTCAGTAGAGGGGATATTTTAGACTTTGAGGTAGAACCTTTCTTGTGTTAGACTCTACTGTTTGCAGGGCTTTTACCATCCCTGCCCTCCAGGCAGTAAATGATAGTACAGATGTTTCCAAGAGATTTCCAAATACACAGGGGCCGGATGAGGGGGGTGACACTGACTTTTATTGAGGTATTATTTGAAGTCCCACGTCCTTTGCTTGCTTGTTTTTTGGAAAGTCTTGCTATGTAGGACAGGCTGGCCTCAAATTCATCTTCATCTCTCAGCCTCATCAGTGCTGGGGTTACAGGCTGTGCTACCACACCTAGCTGAGGTCCCATGTTTTTAGGGCACTTGAGTTCGGAAAGTGTTAAAACTTCTTGCTGATCTTAAAATTTTCTTTTCTATTTTTCTTTTTTTATTTTTTTAGTCTATTTTATGATTCTGTTATCTAAAACTTAAGTTTGTAGAAACATTTTCTTGTTTGGATTTTCTAAGGAATGATGTGTTTTTATTTAATGGAATTTTTTTGAGCATGGTGGAGTTTCTGTTATTGAAGTTGTCTTTCCCTGAATTGTTGGCTTCCTGTGAGTTTCTTTCTAGTTTGGATTAATATCAATCTGATTATAATCATTCATATGTGTGTGTGTGTGTGTGTGTGTGTGTGTGTGTGTGTATAAAATCTTTGTTCCTATAAAGCTTCATTCCCTTTTTGATCTTTGGGCCATTTTATTATCCTTCAGATTACATCTGTTCATTGTATACCCTACCAACACAAATTTCTTTTCTTTTCTTTTAATCTTTCTTTCTTTCTTTCTTTTTGGTGTTTTTGAGGCTGGCCTGGAACCCACTATCTACACCAGGCTGACCTTGAATTCATGGTGGTCCTCCTGCCTCATCCTCATGAGGGCTGGGATCACAGGCACCACCCATGTCTGTCCCAACACCGATTTCTAATTACTGCTTAATACAGTTGTCTTTTAAATCAGGAAGAAAAACAGAAATGCAAAAAAATATATTTGTACTGTCTTATATTTAGCTATGAAGTTACCTTTCCTGGTGCTTGCTGTTTTTCATGTATATTTGAATTACTGTCTAGTGTCCTTTCATTTCAGCCTGAAAGACTTCTTTAGTATCTTTCAGAGCAAGTCTACTAGCAACAAGTTTATTCTATTTTTATCTGGGAATATCTTCCTTTCTCTTCAATTTTCTTCCTTCCTTCCCCCCTTCCTTCCTTCCTTCTTTCCTTCCTTTTTCTTTCTTCTTTTTTTTTCTTTTCCCTTTTCCTCTCTTCTCCTCTCTTCCTCTTCTCCTCTCCTCCTGCTCTCTTCTCCTCCTCTCCTCTCCTATTTTTCTTTCTTTTATCAGCATCTTGCAATGTAGCCTCATCTGGTCTGGAACTCAAAATTCTCCTGCCTCAGACTCTAGTGTTGTTCTCTTGGCAATGGGACTTTGAAGGAAATCCAACCCTCTTCTGCCCTCTTCAGTGGCTACCAGTTTTCACGGTGATTATGGGCTGTTGGTTTTTATGGCTACGTTGAAGCTAGAAAGGAATGAAATGAGAATAGCAAGTTAAAATGCCACAAACTTGCTGTATTTACCAAGATTCAGCCATATGTGTTGCATAAACACTCCTGACTGCCTCAACCCTTTGGTTAATTTCCACAGTTGTGAAATAGTTAATTCTTCTAACTGTGGCCAGTGTTCTTACTGACTTTTTTGTAGTGCTGGAAATTGAACCTAGGGCCTTGTACATGTGAGGCAAGCACTCTTACCACTGAGCTGCCTCCCTAGCCCCATTCATGTTGCTTTTTATGGAGGAGTGAATTTCAGAGGTTTTTACTCTGCTATTTTTGTTGACATTGCTTTTTGTGTGTTAGTGTAAAGCAGGGATTTGGAGTAACTCCAGCCCTTATTAAGGGTGTGTGAGTTCTAACTCTGAATTGAAGTTGGTTCCTAGTTGTCTTGATACCTGGCTCTATGATGGTTAAGGCCAAGGAATATGGCTTCCTGGTGTATACGGGCCTGGTGGAGGAGGTATGGCTCTGGATTTGTAATCTTGTATATCAAAGGGAGGTTCCCTGCTGAACCTGGCTAGCTCTAAGAATTGGCTAGTTGCAGAGGGGCAGTCTCTGCAGCCAGAAAGATTTTTTAAAATGTCAAAATGTCATAATATATAGGGAAAGAAAATACACACAATATATTGGAGATTGTGGAGTTTTAGATTAATAACCAATGCCCTTATCCTATTTTTCAGGGTCCCAATTATTTCCCCCTTTCCATGTAAACTTCTTTTTTTCTCGTGGTACTGGAGGGTTGAACCCACGGCCTTGTGCTTGCATGGTTTGCTGTACCATTGAGCTGTACCCCACAGCTCATTTTTTTACTTTTTGAGACAGGGTCTCACTAAATTATGCAGACCTGCCTCTGGTCTCGAACTTTGGATCCTCCTGCCTCCACCTCCCAAGTTGCTGGGATTATAGGCATGAGGCCACCTCACCCAGCTTCCATGTGAACCTTAAAGTTGGCATAACAGACCTGTCCAGATTGAGAGTTAACTTTCCTTAGAGCTCTGCTACTACTATGGTTATATCCTCATCCTTAGCCTTTTGTGGCCTGTTGCTGCTGGACATGAAAATTGCCTGTGTTTGTGTGCACACATGTGCGCGCACGCACGCACATATGTGCTACCAAAGAATCTTCTGCCTTTCTCATTTCACTTTTCATTGCCTATTACTTTCACTTACTACATTTTTCCAAAGAGCCAATTGCCTTTAGCAACAGCAACCACATTTCATGGTCCTTTATAATTGCTGTTTTCCTCATATTTCAAAAATGCCTGATACATTGCACTTTCTAGTGAAAAGGTTGGCAAACTATACCTTGTAGTCCAAATTCAGTCCAGAGCCTGCCTGTTTTTGTGATGGCCCATTTTTTTATGAGTTGTAAAACAAAAACAGTAAAAAAGACTGTGAAATGATGAAAAGCCCAAGTAAGATATTTACTGTATGGCTTTTTATAGAAAACATTTGCTTTTTGCATTCCCTTCCACTGGAAAACTACCTGGTTTACCACAATTGAAAGTTTTATTAGTTGCATTCTCTTTTTTCTAGGGGCTCTGTTCTCACTGGCAGTGATGGGGTTCTCATGGACAGATGGGTGGCTAGGACAGATGGGTGACTTAACTCCACAACTTCACTTTAAAGCCTGATTTCTTATATCATCTTGTGATAAGGGCTTTCAAGTTGGGTATATTCAGGTAGCTAAATGAGGCTGCAGCTAGCATGTTGGAAGTTTATTCGTGAGTGCTCTTAGAATCAACATCTATGAAAGGAATGGAAAAGAAGGAGGGATAAATTGAGCTGTGATGCAGTATGGACAAAAAGCTCAGTTGACTCCATTTGGGACCTCTATAGGTGGCCTAGCCTAAGTTAGGGCACCTTCCCTTCCCCTTCCCCCTTCCCCCCCTTCCTTCCTTCCCTTCCCCTTCCCCTCCCCTCCCCTCCCTTCCCTTCCTTGCTTTCCTCCCCCTTCCATTCTTCCCTTTCTTTTTCATTTTTTGAGACACAGTCTCACTGTGTAGCCCTGGCTGGCCTCAAGCTTGGGGTAATCCTCCTGCCTCAGCCTCCCAAGTACTAGGATATGGGTGTATGCCACTATACCTGGTGAGACTTCTGCTTTGATAAGTCATTGGATGAAGGCCACTTGAGAAGGCAGTTCAGTTCAGCTCAGGCAATTCTTGAAGAGAACTGACAGCTGAAGGATGTTTTCCAGTAGCACTCCAGCAGCTGAATAATAAATCCTTCATTCCAGAAGGGAGATATGGACAGTACATCACAGTGTCTGCAATGTGCAGTCTCATGTGAGTTCATCCAATTATAATTTACTTCTTTTTTTTTAGTTTAAAAAATTGTGATTTTCTTTCTTTTTTTTTTCCCCCAGTACTGGGGAGTTGAGCACAGGACCTCACACATGCTAGACAAGTACTCTACCATTGAGTTGTACCTTCAGTCCCTTTTTCATTATTATTATTATTATTATTTAAGTCAGGGTCTTGCTATGTAGCTCATGCTGGCCTCAAACTTGTGATCCTCTGCCTTAGCCTCTCCATGCTGGGATTCCAGTTATACATCACCACACCCAGCCTTAGTTTTTATTTAGAGAGAGGGTCTAAGTTGTGCAAGTGCCTCTGGCCTCAAACCTGTGATCCTCCTGTGTCAGCCTGTCTAATGTTGGGATTACAGGTGTGTGCTGTGGCTCCCGGCTGTGATGATTTTTTTTTAAGTACTGTAATTAGTTCTTTTCATGATAAAGCTGTAATATATTCTTTCAAGTTACATTCATTTTTACTGATAATAAAATGAACAATTCTTCCTTAAGGCAGTTTTGAAAAGCTGAGCTATTTTGGTTTTGATGTGTGTAAATAATGAGTTTACCATGTTAGTCCTGGAAATGTCATCAGAATGTTTTTGTGTGTGTGTGTGGTTGTGTTACAAATACTTTATTAGAAATGTACCCTGAGGTCTTTTTGTTTACAAGGTACAGAGTGATAATTCAGTAAATGCGTACAAAGTGCAGTAATCAAGTCAGGATTATTAACAGTTCCATCTCCTTAAATATTTAAAAGTGTTTTGATTAACACATAATAATGATTATACATATTTATGAGATAGTGTATTTTTAATTGTGTACAGTGTAGAGTTTTATTATGAGGTTTTCATATCATTACATCCTGCACTTTGCACTTATTGTGTTTTTAATCCCTCTGTATTGCACTGCCTCCTCCTCTCGATTGTCCCATCTTCCTCTGCTTCCCATTCATCCCCTCCATGAGTCCCCTTGTATTTTGCAATTTTAGATACATACACACACACACACACACACACACACACACACACACACACACAGGTTTTTCCCCTTTGAGGTATATCTAGCTTCCACATATGAATAAAAATATGTGATATTTCCCTTTTTGAGACTGGGTTATTTTACTTAAAATTGGTGATTTCTAGGTCTATCTATTTTGCTGTAAGTGATGTAATTTCGTTCCTTATGGCTGAATAGTATTCCATTGTGTATATGTAATATGTTTTTTTATCCATTCATCTGTTGAAGGACATCTGGGCTGAGTCTGTATCTTTGCAGTTGTGAACAGTGCTGCAACATAGAAGACCAGATGTCTCAGTGGTATGATGACTTTGTTTCCTTAGGGTATACACCCAAAAGTGGAATAGCTGGATCATATGGCAGTTCTATTTTTAGTATTCTAAGGAACCACTACTGTTTTCCAAAGTGGCTGTACTAGTTTACTGTCCCACCAGCAATGTAGCAGCATTCTTTTTTTTTCTGCATCCTTGCCAGCATTTGTTTGTTTTGTTGATGTTAGCAATCCTGGAGTGAGATGGGAGTCTTAAAATCCTAATCATGGGGATTGAAATTTAGAGGTAACAGATCTTTAAAAGACAGCTAATTCAGCCTTCTCATTTGACAACTGAGGAAGTTGAGAACAAGACAGGTAAAAGGGTATAAGGCTAGTGACAAATAAGGGCCAAATTATACTTCATGTCTCCCCCCCCCAATATGGGGCTGCTGAACAACAGAGCCTTATACATTGCAAGCATTCTACCACTGGGCTGCACCCCCCAGGTCCTTTTTTAAAGGTGTTTTGTTGTTGTTGTTGTTTTGTTTTGTTTTTTATCTTGAGACAGGGTCTTATGAAGTTATACAGACTGCCTCTGGCCTGAAACTTGGCATCCTCCTGCCTCTCCCAACTCACTGGGATTACAGGTGTGCACTGCCATGCCTAGCTCACTTCATTTCTTATAAATGGTCTTTAGAATGATCTTGTTGCTCCTGGAACAATGTTAAATATATGCAGGTTCTTTAATAACAACTACCATAATAGCTTCTGGAGTTGTATCATTTTGGACAGATGAATCTGACTTATTTTTAAACTTCCTGGAAGATGATTCCACAGCTGACTTTGGAAACGTCTTCTAACAACTGTGAGTTATCAGACAATGGAAACTCTTCACTATTTGCTGGCAGAATCATATAATGAATAAAATTTTTGAGTGAGGCTTGAAAGTACTCTAGAACAAAAAAAAGTATTCTAGTTTTAGTGGTGGATTATATTAAATACAGTAATTATAGATCATCTGTATTGTAACTGTCACTTGACTCTGAGATAAGAATTTCATTTCTGTTTTTTTGTGTGTGTATTCATGGTGGATTATACCACAGCCCACTTTTTTTCCATTTTAATTTCGAGTCAGTCTCCTGCCACCACCTGCCAAGTTGCTGGGATTACAGGCGTGTGCCACCATGCCTGGTTTAACAGTCATGTTTGCTGATATTTCTCTCTAACTTCTTGGATCATTGGGCCCATGAATTTTTTTTTTTTTAAATATGTACACAAGTCCCTCTCTCCTGAGTTTATAGCCTCTTGTCTTCTCCCTAATTCACTCTTCTGCATTGGAGTGAAGCAGATTCACTTACATTGTTTTAAATTTTATTTCATAGTGTAGCTTGAGAATTGGTAGGAATACTATCATCTCCATTTTACAGGTAAAGTAACTAAGGTAATTTGTATAAGCTCATGGGTTGGAATTACGAATTATAGTCTACTGCCTGGCTGCAAATCCTGTGTTCTTTTTTTCTTTTTCTTTTTCTTTTCTTTTCTTTTCTTTTTTTTTTTTTAAATGATATTTGGGTGTTGAACCCAGGTCCTTCCACCTACTTTGCAAGTGCTGTTCCACTGGGCAGCACCATCAGCCCATTTTTAATTTTTTATTTAGACAGGCTCTCTCACTAAGTTACACAGGCTGCTTCTGGCTTTGTACTTGCCATCCTCCTGCTTCAGCTTTCCTAGTTGCTAGGATTACAGGTGTATACTATTGTGCCTGACAAATCCTGTGTTCTTGTTCCAGTGGCTGGTTTCTGCTGCTGCAGCCCCACCCCCACCCCAAGCCTTTGGAAAAATATTTACTATGTCCCTAGACTGAAGAAGGCTACTTTTGAAGCCAGGTATAGGTATATAGCAGCAAGCCTTCTCCAGGTCTTTGTGCTATTATTGTGAGGATAAGGAAGGCTCAAATCGAAGAATGTAATCAGAATCTGTATGGTAGTGTTTGTAGCTGGTTGCCAGGCTAGACAGGTCCCTGGAATAGGAATCTTTAAGTCTGTGTTCAGGCGGCCAAGGAATAAGATAAGTGACCCCCTCTCTAACTTGAACTTAACCAGACTACTTTCTGTGGATGATTCAGACTTGTATCATGTGAATTTTTTCTGTTTGAGAGCTAAGACCCTATCTCGTGGATGGAAGACATTAGACCCTTGGAAACCAATAGACCTGAGATCTTCTGTCCTGATTCATCTGTCTTACTAGCCAAGACAATGTCCAGGGCCAAATCCCTTCACCTTCAGAGGAGGAGGTTTAGTTACTGATAGTCTGTAAAATAATTCATTATTGGAGGTATAAAATATAGGGTATGAGTAGTCACTGCGTAAAGTATAAATAGTATAAACAAAGGTTAGATGGCCCTGAAGTACAAGTTTTTTAATGGAGAATTTTGCATGGTTCCTTTGGAGTAGAACACAGAGGAAGGATGAAAAGTAAGACTGAAAATACAAGCTAGTGATAGATTGGGAAGAGCTTTGAAAATAGCCTGTATCTTATAATAGTTTATAATCCTAGCAACTCAGGAGGCTGAGGCAGGAGGATTGCAAATTTTAGGCCAGAATCAAGCTACACACCTTAGCAAGACCTTGTCTATAAATAAATAAGTAGAATAGCCAAGTGCAGTAGTGCATGTCTTTAATCCCAGCAACTCAAGAGGCTGAAGCAGGAGGATTGCAAGTTTGATATCGAAGGCAGCCTGCAAAACCTAGCAAGACCTTGTCACTAAATAGAAATAAAAAATGGGCTGGGAGTGCAGCCCACTGGTAGGGAACTTGCAAAATATGTGCCAGATTCTGGGTTCAATCCCCAAGTAGTGCAATAAACAAACAATAAATAATAAAGGGGACTGAGGTGCAGCTGAGCAGTAGGGCACTTGCTTAGCATGCATAAGGCTCTGGGATCAACCACTTGGTACTGGGGAGAATAAGAAATTAGCCTGTTGGGCAATAGAGGAGCCATTCAAGACTTAGAAGATGTGAGCTGGGCATGATGGTATATGCCTGTAGTCTCAGCCTTTGGGAGGCTGAGGCAGAAGGATTGTGTGTTCAAGGTCAGCCTGCATTACATAGTAAGACCTTGTCTCAAAGATCAAGAACACAACAAAACAGAAAAAGACTTAGAAAAGTGGAAGGGCCTGCTCTGTAATTACACTGTGACTTCATTTTCTTTATTATTATTTTTCTCTTCTTAAATGTCCACATTCTAAAGAGTAAATTTGCATTCGACCAAATTTGCTGTTTCATTTCTCTTAATTGATAGGCTTTAGTTTTATTGTTCGGAGAGGGATGTGGCAGTCCACTCCCCAAAGACAGTCCTGAAACAACCATTGAAAACCCTATTAGGGTCGCTGTGAGTTGGACTTGACTCTAAAGCACCTAACAACAATTTTATTGTGGTTTGGCTCAGCATATTTCTACTTTGTATTGTACATTGTTTGTTTGTTGTTGTTGTTGTTAGGTGCCATCAAGTCGTGTCTGACTCATAGACACCTTATAGGGTTTTCAATGGCTGATTGTTTCGGGATTGCCTCTGGAGTGGATTGCCACATCCTTCTCTCATTTTTGCGGTGCTGAGAATCAAACCCCGGACCGTAGAGACTGCAGAGCAGCACTCTACCAACTGAGCTAAATCCCAGCCCCCATGTTTGCTTAGTAAGTATATTTAGTAATTAAGGGTAAATAACGAGTTAAAATAGGTTGTGATGCTAGCAAAGATGTCCATGACTCCTTAAATAAGTTGGAATAAACTGAAAAATTAATGCTTAGAGTACCTTACTACTTATTAGCTTTTAGTTTGAGTATAAGGATTAGAGTTTGTAGATATTAACTCTTAGGATTCACATGTCAGACCAAAGTGCTACTCTTGTCACGGGACCTAGCATGACATTTTGGACATATATTTTTTTAAATGTCAAATTTGCTAATCTTGTGCAGTATAATAAACATCTTTTGACCATCTGGGATACTGAAAGATGCAGCTTCTGTTCAGAGCTTACAATTCAGTGAGAGAATTTAAAATTTGGTTTAATGCACCACACCTTCTGAAGAGAACACTGCAAGAAATGAGAATAAATTATGTTCACCTGGGAATATGTTGGTAAATCTTGTGGGAGAATCATAGTGAGTAGCTAGAATACTCTTTCTGGGATGCAAACCTTAACTGTTTTACTATCCTAATCTTTCATGGCCAGAGTCAGCCTGCTTAAATTAGATCCTGTCTCAAGGTAAAAAATTAAAAAGAAGGCTGCAGTGGTAGAGTAGCTCAGTGGTAGAGTGCTTGCAAAGTATGTGTGAACCACTGGGTCAGCTCCCCAGTACTACCACCACCACAAAACTCAGTAGGGATAGCACAGAAAGATCAAACCAAAGAACGACTAAAAGTCAGCAAGGCAAACATTAAATCCTGTAGCTCCATGTCTAGCATCTGGGGCACATAGTGGCATCATCTGGGCTCAAACGTGCTTGGGCAGCTTCTCCCGTGTGGCCTTCCCTTTTGGAACCAGTAGGGCCTTTCTCATGATCCACTTCCACTTGGTGCCAGCAGCTTTGTTCCACAGATGTTCCACATTCTTGGCATCTTCAGTATTCTGGGGTCTCTTTTGCAGGCTAGGCTTTACTTTCACAGCTTTGTGCACTGCCCTCTTTGGGGCTGCCCGTAGGGGATCTGACCCTGCTACACATTGCCTGACCTCACAGGCTTTTCTCAGAAACCTTAGTGGTAGAATCCTCCATGACCCCATAACTCTTGCATTCTGCATGCCTGTAAAACCAGCACCAATTGGTAAAACCACTGCCAAGTTTTACCACTGTTAGAAGTTGCTAGGCCCTTTTGGACTCAGCTGAAGCAACCTTCAAGTGCTTATGTGGCTGAACCCTGGGTGACTTTTGTGAGTGAAGTGCCCTGGAGGCACTCTGTGTAATTATGATATCACTTACTCAGCAACAAAAATTTATTGCATTTTTACATAGGACTGGCATCATTTTGGACAATAGTGTATCAGTGAGCAAAAGGCAAAACACTCATACTTTAATGGAGCTTACATTCTGGTGTCATTTGTCTAATGACAAAGCAGGGACTGTTGTTTTGGTTTGCTATTTAGTTTTCTTCATGTGAAATTGGGCTGGCAAATAATTTTCATCCTGCTTGCTAATTCAGATAGCTTTGTCAGGCTGTCTGGAGCCTGTTATGTTAAGAATTCTAGTTAAGAGATGAAGTTAATGATGTCAGCTTTAGGTGTGAGGGTAATTGGTAACACATCTTGTCAACCCTAATATGTCTGCTTGCCTTTCTCACTTATTTTCTCTCCTAGTTCTTCAGAGCAACATAATAGTTTGGTGAGCAGTAGAGTTGACTCTGGAGGAAGATTGTTGTTGTTGTTAGGTGCTGTCGAGTAGGTATCTGACTCATAGTGACCCTCATAGGGTTTTCAGTGGCTATTTCGGGATTGCCTTGGGAGTGGATTGCCAGGCCCTTCTCCCATTTTTGTGGTGCTGGGAATTGAACTCGGGACCTCAGAGACTGCAGCACAGGGCTCTACGCAACGAGCTAAATCCCAGCTCCCTGGAGGAAGATTGCCTGGATTAAAATCTTTGTGCCTCCATTGCTTCTCTGTGTAAAGCAAGGACAGTTACTTTAACTTCTATACTTCATTTGACTCCTCTGTAAAATGAGGAAAATCATAACCAAATCACAGGATTATTGTGAGGCAGTAAATGAGCTAATACACTCAAATACTTAGTATTTGACATATACCATACTTGACAAATATTTACCGTGGTTAGTACTCTTCCTTCTTATAATTTTGAAATCCCAATATTTCTGAAAAAAGGGTTTTTGTTAAGCATTTTGTGTAATGGGCCTTAACCTGAAGTGACAAGGGTGTTTATAGTCTTCGTCACACTTAATGAAGACATGCACTTTTTTTGGAGGAATGTGGATGTGTTTGTTATTGCCCCAGTTTGCATTAAATGAGATGTTACATAATAACGTGGTATATACACTCTAGTAATAATTTCTAGAATACATCTGGCTTCAGGGGCTTTAGGAAAGGAATGTGATCTGTACTAGTAAAAATCAGATTGCATTGCTAATGTATTTTTATTAAGGCTTAATAGTATCAAGATTGGCAATGTTTTTAAGTAGTTTATCTGATCAGTAATTACTTTAATTATTGATTACTAAATATAGAGGGAGGACCAAAAAACCCATAATTTATTTATAAAAACTTGAGTATTTTTACCTGTTCAAAATTTGTTCACCTTCAAAGTACTCTATTTGATGCAATAAGCCTATCAAGACTTTCGCACTGCACAAAACAGGCTTTGAATATTTTATTTTGATGCTTTTTAGTGCTCTTGCTATTTTTTGTTTTACCTTCTTCATGTGGGCAAAACATTTCCCTTTGGGGACTTTCTCCCTCCACCAAACAAAGTTATATGGGTGATCTGGGGAATTGGGAAAGTGGAGCACAAGGGTCATGCTAGTTTTGGTTAAAGACTGCTGAACAGCTGGGTGTGGTGGCGCACACCTGTAATCCCAGCGCCTTGAGAGGCGGAGCCAGGAGGATCGCAAGTTCGAGACCAGAGGAAGTCTGTGTAACTTAGTGAGACCCTGTCTTAGAAAGTAAAGAAAAAAATAAAAGGGCTTGGAGTGCAGCTCAGTGGTCCAGCACTTGCAAAGCATGCAGGCGCAAGGCCCCGGGATCAACCCCCAATACCGCAAAAAACCAAAACAACAACAACAAAAAACTGCTGAACACTGAGTGCATTGTGGGCAAGTGAGTTGTCACTGTGGAAGAACCAGTCACCTGTTTGCCACAATTCAGGACATTTCTTCGGCAAATCATGATGCAACCTTCTCTAAACTTCCACTTAGTAAAAACTTTGGTTGACGTTTTGAGCCAGAGGAACAAATTCCAAGTGCACCATTTCTCATCAAAGAAACAGATGATTGTTGTTTTCACATTCATTTCTGGTTTTTATTCTGAGTCCCCCCCTTGTACTTTCAGTTTTAAGATGAAGAGTAATAAACGAATCCAGGCTGTTGATTTTAAAAACTTGATTATAAAGTTATGTATTTTAACCTTATTTTTATTATAAAATTTGATATATCTCTTGGATTAAAAAAAAGATTTCAAGAAACATAGCAGTCTTAAGAATGTAAGTCGGCCTTCCAACAAGGGTGTTTTTTCATTTTCATCATGAAGTGCTATAGAAACTGTTATTTTATGACATCTTTCATTTAGTAATCAGTCAGCATTCCCTTTTTATTAACCTCACCCCACACAACCTTGTCAGAAGTAAAAACAACAATATTAAAAGGTGAAAATATTAAAAATCTTGTACCCCACCATATTCTAAAAAGAATTTTAGTCTCAGTCAGGTGTGGTGGCATGTTTGTTAACCTAGCACTCTGGAGGCTAAAGCAGGGGGGATTGATGTGAGTTCAAGCCCATTCTGGATTACATAGGGAGTTCCAGGTCAGCCTAGGCTACACAGGAAGACTCTGTTTCAAAAAAAAAAATTATCTTTTCAAAGATATGTAAGTATTAAAATAAGATGTAGTGGAGTCCATTTATTCTTAGTTTAGACATAATTTCTTTTCCCAGTCTGCTGCAAAATAAAATGACTGGAGAAAGAGGGAAGTGGATTGGATTGTCAGTACTTTAGTAACATAGATGATAAACTTCATCAAGAGATTTAGGAAAACTGAGCTGGGGGCCTTGACGCATGCCTGTAATCCCAGTGCCTCAATTTGGGAGGCTGAGGCAAAGGATTGCAAGTTTGAGACCCTGTCTCAAAATGGAGAAATTTAAAAGGGTTGTGGTGTAGTGGTAGAACACTTGCCTAATAGGTATGAGGCCCTGGGGTCAACTGCCCAGCACTGTGGGGTAGGGAATAGGAAAAAGAAAAGAAAAATACAAAGAGTAGGAAAACTGATAAAACTGCTAGAGTATTTTAAGTATAGAATTTTGATAGGGAAAATGGTTGTGTGCAGTTCAAAGTATATGTAATTCTTTTTATTCCATAGATTCTGAGTTGTTGTTAGGTGCCATTGAGTCAATGTCCGACTCATAGCGACCCTATGTACAACAGACAAAACACTATTGTTGCTTTTCTGCTATTCATAGGGTTTTCAGTAGTTGATTGTTTTTTGGGAGTGGGTTGCCAGGCCCTTCCCCAAACCTAGAGCACCTCATGTTCCTAGGCAGCCTCCCATCTAAGTACTAACCAGGTCCTGCCCTGCTTAGCTTCCAAGGTCTGATGGGATCAGACACCACAGTGGTACGGCTGCAGGCTAGATTCTGAATTAGTGCTATAATAATACCATGTTACTGGCTTTTGCAATATTTCAGAATTTTTATGAACTTGCATATAATGGATTTAAAAGATGGTCAGGATGTCAGGAAATGTATTTTTTAGAGAGAACCATTAAAAATGACATTTCATACCTTAAAGGGGTATAGTTCTTATGGGATATGCACTTTATGTGGCTTAATGCCTTCAATGCCAGATGAGTGTTATTGAAGTACATAATTGCCAGTTAAAAATTAAATCTGTTACTCTTTATACCAAGTATTGCTATGTGGAATGACACTGGGATTTCAGAGGATAGCAGTAGTATTTTGATAATTCATTAAATCTTATTTTAGGCTGAATTATAAATAAAAAGCTAAAAATGAGATACTGATTGTATTTGTTTCTGATGTCTTAGTACTTGTCAGTGTTTCTCTTTGCCCTGGAATTCCTTCCCCTCAAAAAAATTGGAGTAGTATTTTAGTGAAAAATTTTACAAGCTGTTGCAGATTTCTTGTTTATTCATTTTGTTGTTGTTGTTGTTTGTTTTCAGTACTAGGGGTTTGAACCCATGGCCTCATGCATGATAGACAGGTACTCTACCACTGAGCTACACCCCCAACCCCTTTATTTTTTATTTTGGGACAGGATTTCCCTAAATTGTGCAGGCTTGCCTCTGTCCTGGAACTTGTGAATTTGTAATCCTCCTGCCTCAGCCTTCAGAGTAGCTGGGATTACAGGCATGAAAAGACAAAAATTGAGTGTGCATCATGTTAAGTTGGGGACTGACTGCGTGCATTACTAGGTGATTATACCAAGATTTATGTGTGCTGCTTAACCATACTGAATTATAGAGTAAGTCATCTGTGTTTTTTTTTTTTTAATTCTAAGCTCCGTGATATCTGATAATTAAGTAAGCTTTGAATCCTTTGTATGAAATGATTTTTTTTGTATTCTTTGCTTTATATAAAATGTCAGTGTGTGACTTGACTTTCCTATAAATAATTTATAACTACCCTTGTCTGACCACCAGTATTCAGCTACTTTGAATTCACATGTGTAATTTTATTTGGTCACTAAGGGAGGGAGGGTACTAACATTTCTTGAGAACTTACTGTTTTAAATAGTAACATTATTAATTTATTTTAAATTACTGTAACCTGAATTTGCCTGTAAGTTGCTTCCGAACCTAAAATACTTGAGAGTTTCTTTTTTAACTCCTTGAATGTTAAAGTGTGCTCCTTAATGGTGTTGTAGTTCTAAATATTTCTTAGGTCTTCAGTAAATGCTAAAGAGTGTTTTAAAATCATTAAATAAAACTAACCTATATCATGTTTGCTTGCAGCGGTAGCCCTGTGGCATCCGATCCCATCAGATCTCGGAAGCTAAGCAGGGTCGGGCCTGGTTAGTACCTGGATGGGAGACCGCCTGGGAACACCAGAAGCTGTAGGCTTGGGAGAAGGACCTGGCAACCCCCTCCCAAAAATCAATCTGCCATTGAAAACCCTACGAACAGCAGAGAAGCACTGACAATAGTGTTTCCCCTGTTGTACAGAGGGTCGCTATGAGTTGGATACCGACTCGAAGGCACCTAACAACAACAACAACAACAACAACAACAATATCATGTTAGCCTTTGGTTAAATAATTTGCTGAAGATAAGAAGAAAAAAACCTCACAATAGAACAAAGTAAAGTAACAACTTCTTCTTTGGTTTTTCCCTCCTCCTCCTCCTCCTCCTCCTCCTCCATTGTTGTTGTTGTTTGAGAGAGAGTCTTGTGTAGCCTAGGTTGGCCTCAAACTTCATGAATCCTCCTGTTCAGAGTGCTGGGATTACAGGCATGTGCCACCATGCCTCACTCAATTTATTTCATTGTTTTAGGCAGGAAACTTACTTTGGGCCAGGGTTTAGCTCAATTGGTAGAGTGCTGCTCTGCGCACTCTGAGGCCTTGGATTGGAACGTCAGCACTGCAAAAACAGAAGGACCTGGCAGCCACTCCCAAAACAATCAGCCATTAAAAACTCCATGCAGAGAAGCACTGACATTGTGCCAGGCATTGGTTCTGCTGTACATAGGGTTGCTATGAATGTAGGTTGATTCTGGTTAAATCCATATTGAAAGTTTTGCACTGGTGACCTCTAGTGGTCTTGAAGTTAAATTCTCAGCTATCAGATATCAACAAATCTCAGGTAATTCTCATGATGATCGTGTTTTATATAACTTCATTTTTGCATTTACAGTGTTTTTAGTCATGAATTTCAAGTTAATCATTACCTTTATTCTCATAGATCAGAGTAATTGAAAACATTAAAATTAATTTACTTCGGCAGGTAAAAAAATGAATTTTTTGATATTTAAGAAAGTTCTTCCTACTGGAGATATAACTCAGGGTAGAGCACTTGTCTAGCATGTGTGAGGCCCTGGATTTGATCCTTGGCACCAGGGACTGGAGGATCCTTCCTTTATTGAAGTAACCACACTTTACATTGTAGAACCTTTTTCTCTTTTTAACCAAAGTACTTTAGTCTTTGACATTATTGTCACAATAAATTTCTTAAACCCCACATTGCTTAGGAATGAGGTTTTTTTTAACCTTTTGAAATTATGAGATATAATTTATGTACAGAAAAGCACATAAAACACAATTGTAGTTCACTTTGCGTAGTATTGACATTTTAAAAATATTAAGTCTTGAGCTGGGCACGGTGATGCATTCCTGTAATCCCAGCACTCAGGAGACTTGAGGCAGGAGGATCAGCATGAGTTCAAGGCCAGCCTAGTCTACATTGCAAGTTTCAGGACAGCCGGGGCTATACAGCAAGATCTTGTCTCAAATAAATAAATAAATAAATAAATAATACTAAGTCTTGCAGCTAGTGGGGATGAGATATTCTTATTTGTCTTTAATTTCTCTTAGCAATGTTTTATCAGTCTCATTATACAAATCTTTTACATCCTTGATTAATTCCTAAATAGTTTATCCCTTTGATGCTATTGTAAATGGAATTATTCTCTCCTTCCTTCCTTCCCTCCTTCCTTCCTTCCTTCCTTCCTTCCTTCCTTCCTTTCTTTCTTTGTTTCTTTCTTTCTTTGTTTTTCAGTACTTTGGGATGAACTCAGGGCCTAGCACATACTTTGCAAGTGCTCTACAACTGGGCTGCATCCCAAACCTGTTTTTTATATTTTATCTTGTTACAAAGTCTTGCTACATTGTGCAGGCTGCCTCTGGCCTTAAACTCGATATCCTCCTGCTTCCAATTCCTGAGTTGCTGGGATTACTGGTGTGCACTACTGTGCCCAGCTGGAATTGTTTTCTTAATTTTGTGACTTTGCAAGTTTTTCATTATTGATGTATAGAAATGCTACTGTTTTTGTGTGTTGACTTTGTATTCTATTTCTTAAATTCATGTATTCTAACATATTATTATGGACTTTAGGGTGTCTGTATCATGTCATCTGAGAATAGTAATTTTATTTCCTTTCTACTTTGTTTGCCTTTTCTTTCTTGTTCTTGCCCAGTTGCTAGGATTTCAGTACTGTATTGAATAGAAGTGGTGAAAGTGGACATACCCTGTTTTGTTCTAATCTTAGAAAAAAGCTTTAATCATTGAGTGCTCTTTTTCTTATGAGTTGTGTTATATTGGCTCAATTCTCCTAGTTTGTTGAATATTTTTATCATGAAAGGGTGTTGACTTTTGTCCACTGCTGTTTCTGCACTAATCAAGATGATTGTGTTTTCCTTTATTCTGTTAATGTGGTTTATTACACTGGTCATTTTTCTAATTTTGAATCATGCTTACATCACAGAAACAAATACTACTTGGTCAAGATATATAATCCTTTTGACATGCTACAGAATTTGCTTGCTAGTATTTTTGTTGAGAGTTTTTTTGTTTTGTTTTGTTTTTTGAGACATTCTCACTATGTAACCTAGGCTGGCCTCAAACCTCTTGATCCTCTGCCTCAGCCTCCTCCTGAGTGCTGGGATTAAGGGCATATTTCTACCATGCTTGGCTTGTTGAAAATTTTTGTATCACTTTGTAAAGGATATTGGCCTGTAGTTTTATAGTATGTCCTCATAAAATGAATTAGGAAGTGTTCTCATCAAAGTTTTGGAAAAGTTTGAAAATTAGTGTTGTTTAAATATTTGATAGAATTCACCCATGAAACTAGTGGATCCAGGGCTTTCTTTGTTGGCATTTTTTTTCTGTGTGCGTGGTAGTACTTGAGGGTTGAACCCAGGGCCTTGAACATACTTTGCAAGTGCTCCACCCCTGGGCAGCACCCCTAGCCTATTTATTTTTATCTTGAGACAGGGTCTTGCTAAATCCACATGGCTGCCTCTGGCTTGAACCTGCGGTCCTCCTGCCTCCACTTCTCAAATCACTGGAATTGTAGGTGTGAGCCAGTGCTCCTGGCAACAAGTTAAATTTTTTTTTCCAGTTTTCTGTTGCTTAGTGACTCAGTCTTGGCAGATTTTGTATTTCTAGGAATTTGTAAATTTAATCTAGGTTGTCTAGTTTTTTGGTATGCAAGTATTCATAGATTCTTGTAATACTTTTTATTTGTGTAGAATTGGTAATAATGTCCCCACTTTCATTTCTGACTTTAGTAACATGAGTCTTCTCTGATGTTTTTTTCTTTTTTCTTAGTCTTGCTAAGAGTTTGCCAATTTTATTGGTTATTTTGAAGAACTAGCTTTTGCTTTCATTGATTCTCCTGTGTTATTTTCCTATTCTGTGTTTCACTTAGCTCTAATCTTTTCTGTTCTTTTTTTTGAGACAATGTCTTGCTATGTAGCCTCTGCTGGCCTAGAACTCACTATGTAGATCAGGCTGGCCTTGAACTTTTATGGTGATCCTCTTGCCTCTACCTCCCAAGTGCTGAGATTACAGGTATGTGCTACTATGCCCGGCTTTCTGTACCAATCTTTATTTCCTTCCATCTACTAGCTTTGGTAGTATTTGTAGTTCTTTAAATTTTGAAGGTAGGGTTTTGAATGATTGATTGATTGATTGATTGATTGCAGTACTGGGGGATTGAACCCAGGGCCTCACACTTGCTTTACAAGCACTCTACCACTGAGCTGCACCCCCAGCCCATTTTTATATTTTGTTTTGAGATAGGATCTCACTAAATTATACAGGCTGCCTCTGGCCTTGAATTTGTGATCCTCCTGCCTTGCCTTATAAATTGCTGGGATTATAGGTGCCACCACACCTGGATTCTTTTTTGTGTTTTAAATGTAAGCATTTATACCTATACATTTTCCCCTTAACACTGTTTTGTTTTGTTTTGTTTCCCAAAAGTTTTAGGACATTTTGTGTTTCTGTTTTCATTTGTCACTTCCCTAACTTCCCTTGCAGTTTCTTCCTCGATCCACTGGTTGGTTGAATGTGTTGTTTAATTTCCACAAAGTTGTGAATTTCCAATTTTCTTTCTGTTGTTGATTTCTAACTTCCTCTTGTTATGGTCAGAGAAGATACTTGGTATCTTTTTAAAGCTACTGAGATTTCCTTTGTTGTTTAACATTCCTTGGTGGGTCCTGGAAAATGTCTCATGTGCACTTGGAGAGTGAAGTCCTTCAGTTGGGTTCCATTCTGTATGTTAAAGCTAGTTGATTTATTGCTTTGTTCCTAAATTGTTTTCTTACTTAGCTTCTGTCTAGTTGTTCTATCCATTATTGTGAGTGGGGTATTAAAGCCTCTAACCAATACCATGTATTTTTCCCTTCAGTTCTGTCAGTTTTTGTTTAGTATATTTTTATGGCTGATTAAGTTGTGATCTTTTTTTTTTTCCCTTCATTAAACTTTGTTTTGATGGGACTCAATTCTGTGACAGATTTTTGGTCAAGTCGTTTCCATTAAAAAGTACTGATTTCAAAAACTAATAAGTTAAAACACACACACACACACACACACACACACACGTCCACAAAACATTCTCCTTTCCTTCTGAAGGTTTTACAATGCATTGTTATCATTAACCAATCTTTTACTATTAAACTTAAGTGGCCAATTGAGACAAATAGTTCTGAGACGTTCTTCTACCAATGATTAGGAGTGGGGTGGCAGATGTTAAGGATACTATTCATTTAGCCTTCTGAGCTTTCTGGGCAGACTTGGTGACCTTGCCAGCTCTAGCAGCCTTCTTGTCCACTGCTGTTAATGACATCCACAGCAACTGTATGTCTCATATCACAAAGAACAAAAGGACACAGAGGAGGATAGAGAGGCTCTCATCACACATGGGCTTGCCTGGGACCATATCAACAATGGTAGCATCACCAGCTTTCAAGAATTTAGGGTTGTCTTCCAGCTTCTTACCAGAACAGCAATCAGTCTTTTCCTTTAGCTCCGAAAACTTGCAAGCAACATGAGCTGTGTGGCAGTCCAGTACAGGGGCACAGCCAGCACTGAGTTGGCCTGGATGGTTCCAAATAATCACCTGAACAGTAAAGGCAGCTGCTTCTATTGGTGGGTCATTTTTTACTGTCCCCAGCAACGTTACCACAACGAACATCTTTTACAGACACATTCTTGTCAGGGAAGCCTACATTGTCCCCAGGAAGAGCTTCACTCAAAGCTTCATGGTACATTTCAACAGATGTTACTTCAGTTTGACATTGACAGGAACAAAGATGACCACTATGCCAGGTTTGAGAACACCTGTCTCCACATTCAGCTCACAGAGACAGTACCAATACCACCAATTTTGTAGACATCCTGGAGGGGCAGACGCAAAGGCTTGTCAGTTGGGTGAGTTGGTGATAGAGAGCAATGCAAAGCTTCAAGCAATGTGGTCCCACTGGCACTGCTGTCTTTACTGGTGACTTTTCATCCCTTGAACTAAGGCATATTAGCACTTGGTTCTTGCATGTTGTCACCATTCCAACCAGAAATTGGCATAAATGCTATGGTGTCAGTGTTGTAGCCAATTTTCTGATTGTAGGGTAGCTGAGTGGAATCCATTTTGTTAACACCAACAATTAGTTGTTTCACACCCAGTGTGTAAGCCAGAAGCACGTGCTCACAGGTTTGCCCATTTTTGGAGATGCTAGCTTCAAATTCACTAACACCAGCAGCAACAAACAGGATAGCACAGTCAGCCTGAGATGTACCTGTAATCAGGTTTTTTGATAAAATCTCTTTGTCTTGTGGCACCAATGATAGTCACATGATACTTGATGGTCTCAAGTTTCCACAGGGAGATGTCAATTGTGATACCATGCATATACTCAGCTTATAGTTTATCTAAGACCCACGCATACTTGAAGGAGCCCTTTCCCATCTCAGCAGCCTCCTTCTCAAATTTTTCAGTGGTTATTTTATTGATGCCACTCCATTTGTAGATCAGATGGCCAGTAGTGGTGGACTTGCCTGAATCTACGTGTCCAATGACAACAAAGTTGATATGAGTCCTTTCTTTCCCCATTTTGGCTACCATTTATTGGTTTTTACAACGCCTGTGTTCTGATGGCAAACCTGTTAAGAAAAAACTATAGTTGTGGTCTTTTTCCTCTGCTGAACCTTTCATATTAATGCTCTTGTCTCTTATAACCTTATTAACTTAAAATCTTTTTTGTTTGATATTAATATAGGAGGTTGGCAAATTACTTTGTTTGGCTTTGATTTGCTTTTTTGAGATAAAGGGTCTGGTTGTGTAGGTGTAAATGAGACTGGCCTCAAACTTGCACCAATCCTCCTGCATAAGCCTCCTGGGTGCCGAGATTATGGGCATGTACCGTCAAGCCTGGCTTGGCAAATTTTATAGTAAGTATATTAGACTTTGTGGGCCATGTAGGTCTGTATTGCCTATTTTTCTTCATTTGTCGTTTTATGCAATTTAAAAAATGTAAAAAATATTTTCTATAGTTGCTAGGTGCCGTCGAGTTGGGTCCAACTCCTAGTAACCCTATGTACAGCAGAATGAAACACTCCCCAATTCTGTTCTAGGTTCATGACCTTATGTATGTTTAAGCCATTGTTGCAGGCCCTGTGTCAATCCATCTAGTTCAGGGTTTTCTCTTTTTTTGTTGACCTTCCACTCTCCCAAACATGATGTACTTCTCCAGGGATTGGTCCCTCCTGACTACATGTCCAAAATATATAAGATGCAGTCTAGCCATCCTTGCTTCCAAGGAGCACTCTGGTTTTGCTTCTAGGACAGATCTTTTGGTTCTTTTGGCAGTTCCTCATGGTATATTCAATATTCATATCCAGCACCATAATTCAAAAGCATCAATTCTTCTGTCTCCCTTGTATAGTGTCCAGCTTTCACAAGCATATGATGCAACTGAAAATACCATGGCATGAGTCAGGCGCACATTTGTCTTCAATGTGACATCTTTATATTTCAATACTTTAAAGAGATCTTTTGCCACAGCTTTTCCCAATGCAGTGCATCTTTTGATTCCTTCACTGCTGCTTCCGTGGTTGTTGATTGTAGAACCAGGTAAAGCAAAATCTTGGACAACCTCAATCTTTTCTCTATTTATCATGAAGTTACATCCTGACCCAGTTAAAAGGATTTTTGTTTTGTTGATATTGAGTTGCAATCCACACTGAAGGCTGTGCTTTTTGATCTTCATCAGGAAATGTTTCAAATCCTTTTCACTTTCAGCAAGCAGAGTTGTGTCACCTGCTTAATGCAGGTTGTTAATGATTCACCCTCCAATCCTGATGCCATGTTCTTCTTCATAAAGTTCAGCTTCTCGGATTATTTGCTCAGCATAAAAACTGGAGAGAGATGGTGAAAGGTTACAACCCTGATGCACACCTTTCTTAGTTTCAAGCAGTGTTTCCATGTTCTGTTCAATTGCCTCCTGGTCCATGTACAGATTCCTTGTGAGTACAATTAGGTGTTCTGGTATTCCCATTCTTTGCATTGTTGCCCATCATTTGTTATGATCCACAGTCAAATAACTTTGCATAGTCAATAAAACATAGACATCTTTCTTGTATTCTCTGCTTTTGACTAGTATCCATCTGACATCAGCAGTGATGTCACTTTTTCCATGCCCTCTTCTGAATCTGGCTTGATTTTCTGTCAGTTCCCTGTCTACATACTTCTGCAGTTGTTTTGGAATAATCTTTAGCAAAATTTTACTTGTGTGTGATATTAATGATCTCATTCAATAATTTTCACATTTAGTTAGACTCCCTTTCTTGGGAATAGGCACAAATATGGACCTCTTCCAGAAAATTGGCCAGGTAGCTGTTTTCCAAATCTCTTGGCATAAACATGTTCACACCTCCATTACTACATCTGTTTGTTGAAACATCTTTATTGGTATTCCATCAATTCCTGGAGCCTTGTGTTTCTCCAGTTTATTCAAAGCAGCTCCTATTTCATCCTTCAATACCATTGGTTCCCTATCGTGTGCAACCTCTTGAAATGGTCCACCAATTCTTTTTTGTGTAATGACTCTGTATATTCCTTCCATCTTCTTTTAATGTTTCCTGCATCATTTAATATTTTCCCTGTACAATCTTTCACTATTGCTACTTTAGGCTTGAATTTTTTCTTCAATTCCTTAAGCTTGAGAAAAACAGAGCATTTTCTTCTTTTTTGGTTTTCTGTCTCCACCTCTTTGCACATGCCATAAAAATATTTGATTTTCTCTTCTTGAGCTGCCCTTTGAAATCGTCTGTTTAGTTCCTTAACTTCATCATGTCTTACTTTTATTTTAGCTGATCAATGTTCAAGGGGAGATTTCAGAGTCTCTTTTGACATGTAATTTGGTTCTTTTTTTTTTCTTGTCTTTTAATAACCTTTGCTTTCCTCTTGAGCGATGTCTTTGATATGCCACCACTCATCTGGTCTTCTATTATTTGTGTCTAATGCATTATACCTGTTCCTGAAGTGGTCTCTAAACTCAGGTGGGATATACTCAAGATCATACTCTGGGAAATGGACAGTGCTTAGAAAAGTGCATGTCAGTTATTTTTTATCTACACACTCCAAAACCTCAAACACATACAGACTTGGGATAGCTTATACAGCATGAAAGCTTTGGAATTTCATAAATTAGTCTTCAATACATTATACAAAGTGTTCATTTTAATTAAAAGTTTATTTTTCAAAAACAAAGGCATTTAATTTATTATAAATTTATTATAAATTTTATAATTTATTATAAATTAGTCTATTTATAATTTAATTATTAATTATTATTATATCATTACTCCTGCCCCATAAGACTTAACATGAAAAGAAAAGTTAAAGTAGAAAAGGAGAAAAAGTGAAATGAACAGGAAGAAAAGTTAGTTCCCAACATTTGATTTATTTCTGGAGTCTCTGGTTCTAGAACTGTCATAGCTGCTGCTGCTGGCCTCTGGCTGAGATGTGTGTTGGTGTATTTCTCCTTGGGACTCCTCACTTTAGATTTGGGTGGCCTCCTCTGTTTGTAGATTTGAGCATTCCATATTTTCAACACTGGATGCAGTGCTTTCTTCATCTTTCTTTCACTTCTTTTTCACTGTTTTTGCTTTCAAATCGCCATTCTCTATAGTACTGAAGTCCAATTTGCCATCATCCTTACTTCCTATAACTTTCAGTCCTTGCAAAAGAATATCATGTAAATGCTGATATAGATGTTTTTCAGTATAGTCCAGTAATTTTACAGTTTCCATGTATTTAGCAATTTCACCTGGCTTATTTTTCTCAGGAAAACATTTCTCAGTCAAACCTGCAATATTTTCTCAGTATCTAATTTTGGAATCTCTAACATAATTGGGATCTTTCAAATTATCCTCCCAAGGAGGATGACCACTGAATCATGCAATAACCAAGTATTTCCAAATTACGATGTCTTGATGGGGCCAGTCCTTTGTGTGCATCAATGCTGGTGAACTCAATAGTGCCATCATGACATCTTTTGGGATCTTCTCTGTATTCTTTATGAATTCCTTCTGGGCAGTACCAATAAGCAAGGCCATAATCTATCATATACTTGCTCAGGATTTTTATAGCTCAGAAGATGATATTTCTATGTACATACTCAAGCTCATGACTATAGTCTAGAAATTCCAAAGATCTTTTTTTTTTTTTTTTTTGGTGGTACTAGGGGTTGAGCCCAGGGACTCGCACTTGCATGCTTTGCAAGTGCTGGACCACTGAGCTGCACCCTCAGCCCATTGTTTTTATATTTTTTGAGACAGGGTCTCACTATATTATGCAGACTGCCTCTGTTTTTTTTTTTTTTTGTGGTATTGGGGGTTGAACTCAGGGCCTCGCGCTTGCATGCTCTGCAAGTGCTGGACCACTGAGCTGCAGCCCCAGCCCATATTTTTACTTTTTTTTGAGGCAGGGTCTCACTAAGTTATGAGACTGCCTCTGGTCTCGAACTTGCCATCCTCCTGCCTCCGCCTCCCAAGCTGCTGGGATTACAGGCATGTGCCACTGCACCTGGGCTACTGCCTCTGGTCTTGAACTTGTACTCCTCCTGCCTCCACCTCCCAAACCACTGAGAATTCCAAAATTCTTAAGCTTAGCTGCAGGATAGTTTTCTGAGAAAACTTTTTAGCATTTGCTGCATATATTTTCTGAAGATCACTCCCAAAGTGATCCATTATCATAAACCTGTAACTTTCCATTTTTGTCATGTAGACTACATCCCTCATACTTAGGAACACCAAAGTACTTCAGTTTGTAAGTATAAATCCACTTCTGTATCTGCTCTGGTTTAGCAGCTTACTGGTAGAACTTTAATTCAATAAAAAGAGGTCCATTGTCACTGGGTTCCACTTTTATAACACAGGGTGTGTCGTTGCCAACTGATTTTGAAGAATTTGTATTAGCAAGATATGGCCAAAGCCACCTTGGCCAATTGTTGTTATTGTTGTTAGGTGCTGTCGAGTTGGT
>VMDO01003125.1:29783-78435 GCA_007922755.1 Pedetes capensis
CCAAGCCTACAGCTTCTGGTGTTCCCAGGCGGTCTCCCATCCAGGTACTAACCAGGCCCGACCCTGCTTAGCTTCCAAGATCTGACGGGATCCGATGCCACAGGGCTACAGCTGCAGGCCCACCTTGGCCAATAGGCAGTCTAATTTCCACTCCTTTTTTGATATGCCAGTTATTATCTCCCCACCTGCAAACTGTTCTGCAAGACATCTCTGCAGGGCTCTGTCTTCTAGTTTGAGCTGCTTTTACACAAGGCATTTTCACACTCCTATAATTAACAATTGCCAATCCAAACACAAGCCTGAGGTAGTTTGCCAATCTCTGCTTTATCCTAAAGGGTTTTTTTATTGTACTGAATTTCCAGTCCTGTTTCTTTGGATTGGTGTTTTGTCTTGTTCAAGAAATCTCTTCTTAATCTGAGATTTGAAGATATGTTATATCCTAAAAGCATTATTGTTCTGCCTTCACAGTTAGACATGTAACCTTCTTGGAACTGTATTATGTAGAAGTTCCTTTTCATTTTTTTCTGCTGGAATGTTTGTTTTACTAAACTGTATTTTTGAACTGGGGCTGGGATTTAGCTCAGTTGGTAGAGCGCTACTCTGCAGTCTCTGAGGTCCTGAGTTTGATTCCCAGCACCACAAAAATGGGAGAAGGACATGGCAATCCACTCCCAAGGCAGTCCTGAGACAGCCATTGAAAACCCTGAGGGTTGCTATGAATGGAATATGACTCGACGGCACCTAACAAAAACAACAGCATTTTTTAACTGACCATTTGTTTCTCAGTGTTTTGCACCATCACTTTTCACAGGTTCTGTGACTTTCAGTGCTTCAGGGGATTTTCTGGTCTGTTTCTTTTGTATATTTTTCTGTCCCTGCATCAGTCAATGTCTAAATTTCTGCAGATTTATAACACGCCTTAATGTCTGATAGAGCAAATTATACCACTTCATTCTTTGCAACTATCGTGGCTGGTTTGGGCAGTTTAAATTTTTTGTAAATTTTAGAATCAGCTTGTCAAGTTCTGCATGTGTGCACGCACACACACACACATTTGGAGGTTGTTTGGAATTAAATTTCATGGTCAATTTGGGTGAAAATCGATGGTTTTACAGTAGTGTATTTGCTAGTCCATTTAGGTTCTTTTCAGTGCCATTGTTAGATTTCCTTTCCTTTTCCTTTTCTTCTCCCTTTCCCTTTCCTTTCCTCATGGTCTCACTGTATATGTAGCGCAGACTGGCCACAAATTCACATAGGTCCTCCTGACTCAGCCTCCCAAATGCTAGGGCATTGTTGCATTTCCGGATTTTCTATATGAAGATCTTAATACATCTTTGCATAATTCCTAGATACTTTAGTCTTTGATCCCTTGCAAATATGTTTTTTGAAATTACTTTTTAAAAGGTGTTTATTTGTAGAGATAAATGTTATTAATGGTACATTATGATCTATAAGAATAACTGGAAAGTCCATTGTCAATGGCCTTTACTAAGTGTTAAATTTGTTGTTTAACTAGTTGTTATTACGACTATCGTATGTAACATTTACCTTTTCACCTGGCATATTCTCTAAATACTAGATAATGCCAGGTCATAAAGTCAGTTCTAGTCCTGTGATTTCTCTTTTATCTGCTTCTCCTTCCCTGTGTATTTCTATGTAAGCCATATTATTTTTAAGTTTTATTTTAATGAGTTCTTTCCTTAACTTCTCCTGTATTCTCATGAATTACCTCCCTTGAACTCCACGTTCAGTGGCTGTTTTTGGATTTTTGCTTTTCTTGTGTAATTTGTGCTCGTTTAATTTACTAGGTTCTCTAAATATGGATGGTTGGCAATACAAAAATGCAAAAAGAATTTTCTTACAATAGTGTAAGAGTCTAATAGAAAATACTACCATGGTGTTGTCTCTCTCTTTTAAAAAAATCTTTTAGAAAACTTTTTTTTTTTAATTAATGCTGCTGGGTTACAAAGTAATAAGTCTTACTGTATCCATTATGCAACTGTTACATCACTGTTACTTATACATTCATCAACTTTTGTACTTAACAGAACCATTTAAACTAAAAAGAAGGAAAGAAAGAAAAAAATACAAATTTTAATTAATATGTAATAAAAATCATATGTAATCATGAGTTATATTCTCATTGATTTTTTTTTTTCCTTCCCCCTATTGTGTACCACGCCTGCAGCCATATCGCTGTGGCATCTGACCCCTTCAGACCTCGGAAGCTAAGCTGGGTCGGCCCTGGTTAGTACTTGAATGGGAGACTGCCTGGTAATACCAGATACTGTAGGCCTGGGAGGAGGACCCTGCAACCCACTCCCAAAAAGCAATCAGCCACCATAAACCTGAGTAGCAGAGAATCACTAACAATAGTGTTTTGCCTGTTGTACGCAGGGTTGCTATGAGTTGGATACGGACCCAACAGCATCTAACAACAACTTTATCCTTCCACGTTGTTTCTGCTCCCCTTGTCCCCTTCCGCAACCTCCACTCCCTTCCCCCCCAGCCTCCTCCCCTCTTCTTTCTACTTGGCTTTCATTTTCCCTTCTTAGATAAGCTTGATTGATCATTTATTTAGATTTAGCTCCCACATATATGTGAGGACATATGGTGTTTCTCTTTTTTGGGCCTGGGTTTGTTTGCTTAAGATGATATTTTCCAGTTCCATTTTGCAGCAGATGACTATTTCATTCTTTTTTATTGCCGAGTAGTATTCCATTGTGTATATATACCACAATATTTTAATCATTCCTCTGTTGATATAGAAGACATTTTCATTATTTGTAATGCCTTTCTCAATCAGAAAAGCACCAATAACTACCTCTTTAAGCAGAGTAAAATGAAGTTATCTCAGCTTTTCCCAGTAGTAATTAATTGTATTGATTAGTAATTGTATTGATTAGTAGTAATTAAATGTATTGTTGTTATATCTGAAAAGTGGAAGTATATAATGGTTTGTATAGTAGATGGTTTATGGTTTTTTTCTTTTTAATTGATCAATTGATTTGGGTCTGTCTATCTGTCTGTCAGTCTTTTTCTGACAGTGTTTTCCTATCTAGGCCAAGCTGGCCTCAAACTTTGTATCTCACGCTGTCCTCGGATTCATGATCTTCCTGCTTCAGCGTCTTAAGTGCTTGAATTAAAAGTATGTGCCACCACACCTGGTGGACTATGTTGTTTGGACTTTTTCTCTTTTTAAAACTAGTCTTTATTGAAGGAAAAACTCAACAGAATCTTAATTGAAAAATGTATAATGAGGTTGATATATTTTACCCTTTGTCCACAGTTTAAGAGAGTAATAAGTGCTGCTTGCAGCTCTTTTCTTTAGAATCTTAGACTATTAGGTTCTGAATTGTTTTTGTTTTTTTCTTTGTTTTACAGTGCTGAGGATTGAACCTAGGACCTTACATATCCTAGGCAAGCACTCTATCAGCCCCAGCCCCTGGATTCTGAATGTTTACCTTTCCTTTTAGGCCTTTATTTTTATTTGAAGACTTGCATTTATAAGTGTTTCATAACTTTTTCTGGGCTTTCAGGTGTTACAGAGTGGTAGATGATTCCATATGATTTTTGTTAAGATAGTAGTAACTTTTGTTGATAGTAAACTTTTGTTACTTAGGGGGTTTTATTTATCAATTTGATTTGGCTGATTTCCTGCCACCACCACTACACCATACTTGGGGGGGGGGGGTTTGAACCTGGAGTCTATGCATGGTAGATAAGTGCTCTGCCATGAGGAGCATCCTAGTTCCTTTTTTATTTCTTATTTTGTGACAGGGTCTCACTGAGTTTCTCTTGCTGGGATTACAGGTGTGTGCCATGGCACCTGGCTAGCTGGTCTTATTGAGTAGTATATTTCTATCCTAATTTAATATGTTAAACATCCAGCTAAATTTATTTGCTTTGATTCCATCCATGTTCACTGAATTTTTTAAAAAATTTAATAAATTTAATGATGATTTAAGTATCTTTGTATCTTTCTCATACTAAACAAATACACCCGAGTCGTGTCAACAAGAGCATTCTACCCTTTGTGAAAGTTAATTTTATTGCAAATTTGTGCACAATGGCAAATACCCTCATGTAAATGCCAATCTATACATTATTCTTTAGAGTGAGTAAAATGATGACATTCTGGGAAGGGCTAGAAAAAGGCAGAGAAATGGCTTTTTCAAGAAATAAGGCAGGAATTTGAAGTTTGAAACCAGAGGCAGCCTGCATAATTTGTTCAGACCCTGTCTCAAAAAGTGAAAAAATGAGCTAGGGGTGCAGCTCAGTGGTACAACACTTGGAAAGCATGCAAGCTTGAGGCCCTGGGTTCACCCTCCAGTACTGTAAAAATAAAAAAGTTAAAAAAAAAAAAGAAAAGAAAAAAGGAAATGAAGCAGAAAATAATGAGGTCACAGAGCAAATGGTATCCTAACTCAAAGTATTTGCAACACTCAAGTATAATTATTTTTAAGACTTGAAACATAATTTGGTATGGGGTGGTAGAAAGGAAGATGATATGAATGTAAATATTTTAGAAAAAGGATGCTTTTGAGGTAATGTTAGTGCTTTTTTGAAACAACTAATACCTCATTTTCCAGAATATATATCTATGGTCATAATCTCAGTTCTTTGTGGCTATTATGTTTGAATTAGGTGAATTTTTATGTATAAATTTCCTTTGAAAGTTATGTAAAGATTCAATATTATTGGCGACCCTAACGGATTAAAAGCAAACAGCTAATTGATATTTATGTTCACAGCGATTGTGTTATTTAACAGAGACATTCTGGTTGGGTTTTAAATCTTGCTGTCATGATTAAAAGTGCAGCAGTTTGCATTTGTTATTTTCCCTTTTTTAGTTCCCTGTGTTATGGTTAAGGAAAAAATGAAATAAGTGAATCTTTTATATTTTTAGGCACGGATAGCATTTTTACAAGGAGAAAGAAAAGGTCAAGAGAATTTGAAAAAAGATTTAGTAAGAAGAATAAAGATGTTAGAATATGCATTAAAACAAGAAAGGTATGTGTACCTCATTTTCTTGCATGAATAGAGCAGAACATTTTTATCCTTGTTTATACAATTGTAATTTATTTGAAAGCTTTTTAAAAAGTGTAAAGCAAAAAAAAAAGTATAAAGTCTTACCCTAATAAAAGATACTTTGCTTCATATATGGAAAAAGAAAATGAGGTTAAAATAGTTAAGTCAAAATAATATATTTTGTTATAGAATCTAAATTTTAGAATTTGTTTTTCCTTAAAGACCAGGAAAAATTTATCTTTCATCACATAAATGTATTTGACACTTGGGCAATTTACCATTCTGTTTTTATTTTACTATAGTACATTCCTCAACATTCTTAGCAGATAAACTTTAAAAAGACATGTATATTATGTCTTGTTATTGGAGTTGTGTTTTGTTATTGGAGTTATACCAGTAGTAACTTAACTGTAGAAAACAAAACTAATTCTTTTACCAATTTATTATTAAATTTTCAGGGCAAAATATCACAAATTAAAATATGGCACAGAACTGAACCAAGGTGATTTGAAAATGCCAACCTTTGAATCAGGTAAATTTGATTCTTTTTTTTTTTTTAAAGCTCATTTTTATGTAACAGACGGAGCTCTCTTTATGTTCATTTTGCCTTGATAGCATTAGACAGATAATCAGCTGTAAAGACTGTCTAAAGTTTGGGGGAAATACTAAATGAACAAAAATAAATAATTTCATCTATGTTTTAATCTTGAGGTTACTTGTCCTATTTTTCCTATATTGAAACCTATATAAAGCTGTAGTACATTTTTGGTAGTAATTGAAAATGGAAGGTACTAAAACAACTATTTTTCCTACCCTTAGGCAATTTTTGTCCCTTATATATGCTTAATTATTATTTTAAAAGTCCTTTTTATCTGGAAAAATTCTAACTGATGTATTTTAGTCCTAAAATATTGCAAATTTTACTAGATTTGGAAACTGTGTTGTGGTTCTTGTTAGGTACCCCCAACTTGTGCCCAACTCTTAGCGACCCTCAGAGAGTTTTCAATGGCTGATTGTTTCAAGAGTTGATTTCCACATCCTTCTCCTGTTTTTGTGGTGCTGGGGTTCGAACCTGGGTCCTCAGAAAATGCAGAGCAGCACTCTACCAACTGAGCTAAACCCTAGCCCTTAGAAATTATGTTGTTGTTGTTGTTGTTAGGTGCCATGGAGTCAGGTCTGACTCAGCAACCCTCATAGGGTTTTCAATGGCTGGTTGTTTAGGGGATGGCTTCAGGAACGGGTTGTCACATCCTTCTCTTTTTCTTTTTGTGGAGCTGGGGATCAGGACTCTACCAATTAAACTAAGCCCTGGCCCTTAGAAACTGCAGAGGGAGCTAAATAAGGTGGTTGTTGTTGTTGTTGTTGTTAGGTGCCGTCGAGTCGGTATCCGACTCACAGCGACCCTCTGTTCAACAGGGGAAACACTATTGTCAGTGCTTCTCTGCTGTTCATAGGGTTTTCAATGGCAGATTGATTTTTGGGAGGGGGTTGCCAGGTCCTTCTGCCAAGCCTACAGCTTCTGGTGTTCCCAGGCGGTCTCCCATCCAGGTACTAACCAGGCCCGACCCTGCTTAGCTTCTTTCTGAGATCTGACGAAATCGGATGCCACAGGGCTCCAGCTGCAGGCTGCTAAATAAGGTTAAAAGAGAAAAAAAAGACAATTATCCCCACTTGGCTTTGCTCTTTACTAAACAGTAAGCATGCATGTAGTATCAGATGAATAATTACAAAGCAGAGAGACCTGCATATAGGAAAGAACTAAGAGTTTAATGTTAATTTCAGTATTTCATATGATTATAGTTTGAGCAGTTTAAAAGAATAAGAAGTATTATGATTTACATCATGTAGGATTTGAGAATATTATTAGCAATTTCTCATTCCACAAGTATATCGAGAATTTAGTTATATATATACACTTTTGATTGGGAGAAGGACTTGGCAGCCCATTCTCAAAAACAATCAGCCACTGAAAACCTTATGAATAGGAGAGAAGCACTGACAAAAGTGCCCACATGGCAATGTTGTTGTTGTTGTTGTTAGGTGCCGTTGAGTCGAGTCCTACTCATAGCAACCCGTACAGCAGATCGAAACACTTGCCGTTTCTGTGCCAGGCAAACGATCTTATTTATGCTTAAGCCCATTGTTGCAGACACTGTGTCAATCCATCTGGTGGAGGGTTTTCCTCTTTTGCATTGACCTGCCACTCTTCCAAACATGATGTCCTTCTCCAGGGATTGTTCTCTCTTGACTACATGTCTGAAATAGACTGCGTCGTGGCAATGTGTTGAGTAGTATTTTGTCTGTTGTACATAGGGTTGCGGTGAGTTGGACTTGACTCAACGGCAATCTAACAACGGCAGCATTTTTGATAGTGCAGTCAAATTGAAGCCTTGTCCTGTTCTTGGAAAAATAAGTGCGCTTTCTTTATATGGATATGTAATTTTTGTTCTATGGTTTTTTCCTACTTAATAAGTGAAAGTATATATGAGGTGTGATTTTAAAAAATATAGTGAATGTATAAATAAAAAAAATTATTACACTAAGAGACACATTGCCATTTAATCTCCCTCAAAACACTCCCCCTGCCTTTGAACACATCTCATCATTCTTGCCACTTTCTGAAGCAGTTCTGTAATAAATTTTCACTATAATAATTTTTTTATTTTAAACATTCACCATATCTTTTGATCACCCCTTGTGTAGTCAGAAAATAAAATTTGTGTGTAGATTTGTTTAGTTAGGTATTATAGGTATTATGTTGTTGTTGTTAAGCGCTGTCAAGTCAGTATCCAACTCATAGTGACCCTACGTACAACAAGGGTAACACTATTGTAAGTGCTTCTCTGCTATTCATAGGGTTTTCAATGGTGGATTGATTTTTGGGAGTGGGTTGCCAGGTCCTTCTTCCAAGCCTATAGTATTTGGTGTTTACAGGTGGTCTCCCATCCTAGTACTAACCAGGCCCAACCCTGCGTAGCTTCCGAGATCTGATGGGATCAGACACCACATTGCTACAGCTGCAGGCTTATAGATAGGTATTGTAGTTAATTTAAAAAATCCGGTTAGTTGGTTTTTAGTTCAGTATTCAACACTGAGGACTTGGCAGAAACATACCATACGTTTTTAGCAATGTAATCATTTATAGTATGTTTCAGTTATCATATATATATATGAAATCAAGAAGTCAAGATAAGCTGGGATTTAGCTCAGTGGGTAGAGCGCTGCGCTGCAGTCTCTGAGGCCCCGAGTTCAATTCCCAGCACCGCAAAAATGGGAGAAGGGCCTGGTAGTCCACTCCCAAGGCAATCCCGAAGCACTCAGCCATTGAAAACCCTATGAGGGTTGCTATGAGTTGGATACCGACTTGATGGCACCTAAGAACAACAACAATAAAGAAAACTTATTAAAAAAAAAAACACAAAAGAAGTCAAGATAGAAGTGGCATGGATATTCCCTGGTTTGGCTTTTCAGTGGTTGTAAAGGCTTATTCTGATCTTAGAAAGCAGCAGTACGATCATCTCCCTGGAAAATCAAGAATAAATGATAGAAAAATGGAAGGTCTATGTATTTTGAGCAATGTTTACTAGTCGTCCCAATGTAGTTAGAGGCAGTACAATAGTTTCACCAGGAAAAACTTCCTAGATTCAGAGATTTTCTTTCACTCATTTTCTTTCCAATATAGCTTGAGCATTCAGAAAATAAGCAAGAACTTTATAAAACTAGAGGGCTATCCTCTCTGTTTGGTCCTTGTTCCTAGATTGGAGGCTAAGCCAGTTAGAATTGGTTAGCTGGTCTGAATGCAATAGTTTGTATAAACCAAGATTATTTGTATATAAATATCTTCTGCCCACAACTAAAATTGTGATAAAACAAGTCTGCTTTTAGCTATATAAACTTCAGTTGAATAAAACAATATTTAAGTATTTTATTTTTAGAGGACACAATAACAAAGCAAAATGTTTTTAGTGGTATAGAAAGACTGTTCAGGATATTTAGTGGAAAACAAAACAAAAGGATGTGCAAAAATACACTAAACAAAATGGAATAAAGTTTTACATCAAAGTACATTTGAAGATAAATATTAAATAGGATAACGTTGCCTTTTATTACCTTTACAAGTCAATGTAAAAGGGGAATGTGTAAAAAAATACTGATTTGATGGAAGTACAAGATATGCAAGTGTTCATAGCCTTCTCAGTAATATATATGTTCCTAAACCGTATAAAAGATTATATTCACATATTTATAAGGGCTCCCTTTCCCCCACATTTAGAAAATAGACAGTTCAGTAGAAAAATGGACAAAAGACTTTAAAAGGTACTTCATAAAAGAGGTTATTTTAGTGGTCAATAAACAGGAAATGATGCTTGATTTTATTTTATTCAGGAAATGTAACTACACATTTCCTGTATAAGTTATACATTAAAAGTATACATTAAAATATAGTGGAATACAGTTAAACTCCAGAATGGCTAAAATGTACAACACTGACACTACCACCAAAAAAAAAAAAAAATCAAGTGTTGATGAGGATGTGAAGTAACCAGAATTTATAGGCACTGACGTTGGGATTATAAATAGATAAAGCTGCTCTGAAAGTACATTAACAGCCTTTTTGTTTTTTGTGGTTTTTTTGGCTGTGCCCCAGGCTGGGGGCCTGATCCCAGGGTCTCACACATACTTTGTAAGTGCTGGATCTTTGAGCTGCACCTCAGACCCTTTTTAATTTTTTATCTTGAGACAGAGTCTCATTAAGTTACGTAGGGTACCTCTGGCCTCAAACTTGAGATCCTCCTGCCTCTGCATTCTGAATTGCTGGGATTTCAGGCGTGTGCCATCACACCTAGCCACCTAATGGTATTTTTAAAGGGGACGTAGTATATATACTCAGTGACTTAGTAATTCCAATGCCACAGATGTATACACAAGTTCACCATAAGGCTTATATAAGAATGTCTGTAGTGTCATTATTTATAGTGAAAATTTGAAAACAACCAGAATGTCCTTCAGCATTAAAATGGCAACAAAAGTGAACAGACTGCAACTAAACTTGATATCATGGATGGATCACATAAAATTGAAAAAACAAAAAATTTTTGGCAGTACTATGAAGCTGAACCCAGGGCCTTGCACATGCTTTGTAAGCACTTTACCACAGAGCTGCACCCTGAACCCATTTTTTATTTTTTATTTTGAGATAGGGTCTTGCTAAGTTATGTAGGCTGCCCTTGGCATTGAATTTGTGATCCTCCTGCCTCTGCCTCCTGAATCACTGAGATTATAGGAGTACACCACTGCACCTGGCCTAAAATTGAAGATTGACAGAAATAGAAATCATTTATATAACTTTCAGAAATTAGGTTTTAGGAACCCATTTTGGAATGACTAATGACTTCAAGAGGGGACAGGAAAGACTCTTAGGGGTTTTGTTTTGCTTGGGTTCTAGTTACATGGGCATGTTCAAAAATTCGTTAAGCTATACACTTATGATATTCTTCAGTAATATCCTTGGCAACTGTTTATAATAATGAAAAAAGGGAAACTAACTTCAACATTAGGGGACTAGTTAAATGGTATATACCTTCTGTATAATATTATGTAATTTTGTGGGGGCGGCTTGTGCTACTGGGGGGCCTCTTGCATGCTAAGCAAGTGCTCTACTACAAAGATACACCTCCAACTCAATGTAATCTACCAGGGTGCCAAAAAAATGTACACACATTTTAAGAAGTATTTTTTCCATATTATGTTTTAAGGTTGAATTAAATTATGATGCTAACCAATTTGAGCACTTGTGTTCATCTTTTGTTACCAATAGGGGTTTAGCTCAGTTGGGAGTGCTGCTTCACACTCTCTGAGGACCTGGGTTCAATCCCCAGCACCGCAAAAATGGGAGAAGGACCTGGTAATCCACTCCCAAAGCAGTCCAGAAACAATCAGCCATTGACAACCCTATGAGGGTGGCTATGAGTTGGACTCAACTTGACGGCACCTAACAACAACAACAAAATATATTGAGAATTACAATTTTAATATTTAAAATGTTTATACATTTTTGGTGCCCTATGTATAAAGATACAGTAAGTGGGAAAAACTGTATAGTGCATTACACACATTGGCTTATTTTCTTGAAAGGAGGGGACTTGTATTAGCCATGTATATATTTTCAGGTAGAAAATGTGGAATAATAAACTAACTCTCTCTCCCTCCCTCTCTCTCTCTCGCTCGCGCTCTCTCTCTTGCTCGCTCTCTTTTGCTCTCTCTGTCTCTCTCTTGCTTTCTAAAATTTTTGAGACAGGATTTTGCTGTGTAGCCCAAGCTGCCCTCTTAATCCTCCAGCCTCTGCCTTCTGAATGCTAGGATTACAGGCATGTGCCACCCTGTCGATAACACTTGCTCTATGTAATTTTTGGTCATAGCATTTTGAGCAATTATATTTCTTTTTTTAAAAGATAATTTTTTTTTCTCCAATGATTATACATACAATTTTAAAGTAGAGTGAAATAATTATTTCAAGAAATCAGGATTGCTTGTGTTCAGGAAAAGAATAAGAAGATACAAATGAGGCCAGGCAGTGGCACCCACCTGTAATCCCAGCAACTCAGGAGACGGAGGCAGGAGAATCCCAACTTCAAGGCTAGAGGAAGCCTGTGTAACTTAGCAAGACTCTGTCTCAAGATAAAAAATAAAAAAGGGTCTGTGGGTGCAGCTTAGTGGTAGAATGCTTACAAAGTGTGTGAGGCCCTGGATTCAACTCCTTGGCACCACCAAAAAAATAAATTAAATAAATTTTACAAAACGAAAATAATAAAAATAAAATAAAAATACCAATGAGATTGTTAGGGTTAGAAAATTAATGCCTGCAGAGGATATTTGAATTACTACCTGTAGGTGTTTATCAGCTCTGAGGAGTCTAGGAGCCTAATAACTGTGAACAAATCATTTTTAACAGTTGGCAGCTTTGTGGGGATTATTTTCCAAGCCTCTCCTTCCCTGAATCTTTATTTTAATAATGAGACTTTATTTGAAAATTTTTCTATAATATTAGTGCCAAAAATAGTTTTAAATTTCACTCTAGGGATTTGGGTTGAGCAGTTAACTCACCTGAAATTATATTGTTTATTAAACCTAGGGCTTCACACATTGCTAAGCATGCTATTCTACTTATACTTTTCTTTTTTTTTTTTTTTTTTTAATCCAACACTTGGGAGGCTGAGGCAGGATGATCATAAGTTTTAGGCCAGCCTGAGCTACATAGCAAGACCCTGTCTCAAACAAACATTAATAAAAAAAATTAAAAATTAAATTGGCCAGAAAAAGTTTTGTGTTGTAAATATAAGTCTACTAGTAGAAACTCAAAATTAAGTTAATACAGTGGTACCTTGTCACTCAAACCGCTTTGTGCTTGAATATTTCAGACTTCAACTAGTGTTTTCAAGAAAATTGTTTGGGTTCTCAACTACTTGCTCTGTTCTCAACCACTGTGCTAAACCTGCATGAAATGTCACCCTTACCCATGACACTTCTGGGTGAAACAAAGAGAAAAGCATAACTTTGCACTTTGATTTCAAACAGTGAATACCTGTCCTGGTACTCTGTTCATGATCTTGTGGATGTTCTTGTTTTTTAATGGATATATACATATATAACATATAGTCATTGTGCCATTCAAGAAACTTTCCAGCTCTAAAAGTGAAGAAAAGAAGAAAACAGTAAAAACAGCAAGAGCATTTTAAAAAGAACTTAAAGCTTAAGTGTGTGATTGACATATGTATATCCGAATTGGACATTTAGTAGGTGCAGGAACCAATAAGCACATTTGCATTATCTCTTACGGGGTGAGGGGGAGTGCCTGGCATTTGACCAACCTTCCAGGACTGATTGTGGTCAAGTGCTGAGGTATCACTGTATTTTTATATGTACCCAATATCTGACTCTTGATTTTTGTTGTTTTTATTTGTTTGTTTGTTTGTTTTTTGAGGCAAGGTCTTATTGTGTAGCCCAAGCTTGGCCTTGAACTTGTGGTCCTCCTGCCTTGCCTCCCAAGTGGTGGGATTACCGGTGTGTGCCACTACACCCAGGTAGCTGTTGATTTTTAGCAGCTTATAAATGACACAATTTTTTGGTTTCAAAGGCATTTGATACGGTAGAATGTCCCCCCCACCTCCCTCACCCCGTACTGGAGGACTGAACCCAGGGCCTTATGCATACTTTGCAAGTGGTCTCCCACCAAGTTGCACTGTAGCCCCTTTTTTATTTTTTATCTTGAGATAGAATCTCACTAAGTTATGCAGGCTGCCTCTGGCCTCAAATTTAGGATCCTCCTGCCTCTGCCTCCCAGGTTGCTGGGATTACAGGCATAGCCACTGCTGCTGGCCTCTAATAGCAGTTCTAAAGCTTGAGCCTTTCATTTCTGAATACTGCATAGTAATAAAGTATCCCTGGGTTTTTACAATTTTAAAATGAGTAGTGCAGTACTTGAGTTATTGAGTTACAGGGGCAAACATTACAAATAAGTGACCCATAGTAAATACTGCTAAGTTAATTTTTTCTTATCCTTTAGAAAATATTTCAATATTTTGGGGGGAAATTTATCCCTAAGAAAGTTTGGTGATATTTTCAAGAGTTGAAGTAATGTATGTAAAACTTTTTTTCCCTTAATTTTTAGAAGAAACCAAAGACACAGAGGCTCCCACAGCACCTCAGAATAGCCAGTTAACGTGGAAGCAAGGCAGACAGCTGTTAAGACAGTGAGTAATGGCTTGTTTTCAACTTTAAGACAATAGTTATGAAAATGCTTATATTAAGTCAAATTAAAAGTGAAAAATTATTTAATTCTAGTGAGAGAATATGGATGATTTTTCATATTGCTACTTTTTTGCTTTGTAGATGCTTGGATCTTTATAAAGTTTGTTTCCCCTGAGCTTCAGGATGATTTTTATTTTTACATTATTTTTAATTGTGGGACAGAATGTCTGAAAGACTAGATGACTTGAAGAATAGAACAAAAGCAACAGAAAGTTAATACTTCAAACCCTTGAGCCCTATCACTACAAAATTCACACATTTGGTTTCCCTGTTAGGTCAGGGTGTAGTTGGTTTAGAGAAGGAATTTATTGGGTTATCTGAATCTTTTCATAGGTTTCTCACCAAATATTCTATTTAGCTTAATTTTGCCAGACCTTTTTGGTGTTTGAATTCACTGCTGTGTTGGAAGTGCTTCTGTGGCAAATGCTCTTTACTGTCTTTTAGCTGTGTTCTCCTGATATCCTTGGGTAATACACAATTACTCAACCTTCTCAACTCTGGACATATTCACCTTCACTTCGCTAACCTATGAAGTGTAGTCAGACTCTTGATCTTATTATTACCAGAACTACTCTGCCTCTGGAATATTGCATAATCTGAACAGCCACCATTTGCTGTGTGCTTTGCCCTTTGATCATTAGGTCCTTGACCACTTCATTTTCCTCTATATCTCCTCTATCTGTGGTTGCTTTATTTATTTCTATTTCCTTAACCCCAGCTTAGGTTGCAGGATCCATCATCCTTTTTTAGTATCATCCACTTTGTTGCTGCCCACTGGCCACTCTTTCCCCACCAATCTTTTTTCTATGTTGTTGTAATTAAGTGCCATCGAGTCAAGCGCAACTCATAGCAATCCTATGTACAACAGAACAAAGCACTGTCTGATACTGTGCCAGTGCTTCTCTGTCAGTGCTTCTCTGCTATTCACAAGGTTTTTAATGGCTGATTATTTCAGGATTGTTTCAAGAGTGGGTTGCCAGGTTCTTCTCCCATTTTTGTGGTGCTGGGGATCAAACTCAGGGCCTTAGAGCATGTAGAGCAAGAACTCTACCACCTGAGCTAAACCCCAGCCCCATCATTTTCCTATATCTACATATAAAACTCCAGCCCTAGTTCTAGCCTACTATCTGCTTTTTTCAAAAAAAAAATTTTTTTTTTTGTTTTTTTGAGACAGGACCTCACTGTGTAGACCATACTGGCCTCAAACTCACATCTATCCGCCTGCCTCTGCCTCTCAAGCGCTAGGATTATAGGTGTATGCCACCACACCAGGCTGCTGCTTCTATTTTTAATTAACTCTTGGAGAAAAATTATAGAATCATGTGAATGGTATTAACCTGTTCATGATTTCCTGTCCAAACATTGCATAGAAGCTTTCTTTATAACCTTGGCCACCTCCTATTCCAATTGTCCTCAGTAGAATTACCACATCTCAGCCATTTCTGTCTTAGTAACAGCACATCAGTTTCTAGTTCACTTAAAATATAAAGGTAAGAATTCCCTTAACGTTTTACGTTTCCTTCTGTAAGTGTATTTAAACTTCTTATTCGTTACGTCAGTTTCCAGATTCTTATTTTAAGTGGCTAAAACATGAACAGAAGAACAGATTTTTTTTTTTTATTGCAAGGGTACTGAAAAAAATAGTAGAATTGAAGGAAATGCTGAACAACCAAGTATTGGGAAGTCAGGTAGCGTAGAGGACCTTTCAAAGACTGAAAATGCCCAGGATACGTTGTTAGACTCTGGTTGTCTATTTCTCTTTATTAGCTTTATTTTGTTCTTCTGAAAACTATTTTTTTTCCACATGGTGGTAGCCTTCTCCACCTAACAGAAGGATTTGAGTTGGCCTGAGTTGATCAAATAACTGCCCATGGGAGAGTTATTTTTACCTTCGTTGTATAAGACCTTGGCAGTTCATTCAGACCAAAGGTTAAGAGACTGGGAGGAGTTGTTCCCTCCAAAAGAGGAACGAATTATTTAGAAGAATGAGCATCCCTGTAGAGAAACCATTTGTACAGTATTTCTTGTAAATGACCTTGCCTAGATTTGTGTTGGGCTGGGATTTAGCTCAGTGGGTAGAGTGCTGTGCTGCAGTCTGTGGGGCCCCAAGTTCAATTCCCAGCACCCCAAAAGTGGGAGAAGGGCCTGGCAATCCACTCCCAAGGCAATCCCTAAGCACTCAGCCATTGAAAACCCTATGAGGGTCGCTATGAGTCGGATACCGACTCAACAGCACCTAACAACAACAACAAGATTTGTATTATTTTCCTTACTCATCTTTTCTTTTTGACTTGATAGCTAAACTACTTTGTTGGGTTTTTTTTGTGGTGGTGGTGGTGGTGGTGGTGGTTTTTTTTTTTTTAATTGATTTATTTATCTATATATTTTGCTGTACGGGGGGTTGAACCCAAGGCCTTGCGCTTGCATGCACCTCAAACCCATTGTTTTACTTTTTTGAGACAGGGTTTCACTAAATTACACAGATTTCCTCTGGTTTCAAACTTGTGATCCTCTTGCCCTGCCTCCTGAGCCATTGGGATTACAGGTGTGTGCCACTGTGCCTGGCTGTTGTTTTTATTTATTTATTTTGAAAACAACTTTTTTTCTTTCTTCTTCTTTTTTTTTTTTTTTCTTTTTTTCTTCTTTTCTTTTTGTGGTACTTGGACATTGAATCCCAGGGCCTTATACCTACCAAGCAAGGGCTCGCACCCCTAGCCTATTTTTTATTTTTATTTTTTTATTTGGAAAGAGGGTCTCACTAAATTATGCAGGCTGCCTCTAGCCTCAAACTTGCAATCCTCCTGCCTCAGCCTCCTGAGTCACTGGGATTAGAGATGTGTACCACCATTCCTGGATGATAGCTAGACTTCTTTTTTTTGTTTTTCCTAGTATTAGGTGGTTGAACCTAGGGTCTTACTCATGTTTTACAACCTCTGTACACTTCGCTGCACCCCCAGCCCATTTGTTTGTTTGTTTGTTTTTTGAGACAGGGTCTCCATAAATTATGTAGGCTGTCTCTGGCCTTGAATTTGGAATCCTTCTGCCTCTGCCTCTTGAGTTTCTGAGATTACAGGTAGGAGTTACCTTGCCTGGCTTAAATCTCTTAAGGGTAGTTTATCTGTGTAGTGTTCCTTCTTATTCATTTTTTACCTACTTTGTCTGTTTTCCATTTTTACATTCCATTTAAACTGCTATCACAGCATATTACAGATACTTTTGGGGGGAGGATTAATTTTTTTTTTAATCTCTTGGAAGTATTTGACATTGTTCCTTTTTGAAACTTTTTTTGTTTGTTTGTCGTCCTCCCCCCTTCCCCCCCCCGTACTGGGGGTTGAACCCAGGGCCTTGTGCTTGCATGCTCTGTAAGTGCTGGACCACTGAGCTGCACCCCCAGCCCTTTTTTTTTTTTTTTTTTTTTTTTTTTAATTTTTGAGACAGGATCTCGCAAAATTACGCAGACCCCCTCTGGGCTCTAATTTGTGATCCTCCTGGCTCCGCCTCCCAAGCCACTGGGATTACAGGCCATGCGCCACTGTGCCCCGGTGATTGTTTTTGTTTTTTGAGATAAGGTCTCACTTATAGCCCAGGCTGGTGTAGAACTTGGGTTGATTCTCCTGCCTCAGCTTCCCAAGTGCTGTAATTACAAGCATATACACCAAGCTCTTTTTGAAATTTCTTTTTTTGCTTCCATGACATCACTCTCTGTTATCATTTTCCCCAGTAGTTTCTTAGGTATTTGTATTTTCTTTGAGTTTTTCTTATCTAGCTCTTTTTTGTGGGGCTGGGATTTAGCTTAGTTGTTAGAGCACTGCGCTGCAGTCTCTGAGTTCCCAAGTTCAATTCCCAGCACCGCAAAAATGGGAGAAGGGCCTGGCAATCCACTCCCAAGGCAATCCCAAAACAGTCAGCCATTGAAAACCCTATGAGGGTCGCTATGAGTTGGATACCGACTCGACGGCACCTAACAACAACAACAAGCTCTTTCTGTGTAGTTGTTTGCAGGCTTTCTCTTCTTACTTATGTCTGTTCTATGGGTGACTTCATTTATATCCATGGTTTCAAATACCATCAAAGCCTAATGACCCAAATCTAGACCCAGTCAAATATCTCCTGAGCTTTTTGGTTATTACCACGTGAACCCAGAGCTGCACGTTCTGAGCTTTTGACTGTCTTAGCCATATGTCTAATCCACATTGTCACGTGGTTTTTCTTCCCAGACACCATATAGTCATGAGCTATCCTATAAACTTGATTCTGATTCTATCCTCCATTTCATTGGATGGAACAGTCATCCAGCCATACAAGCCAGAAACCTGAAAATTGTCCAGAACTCTTACATTTCTTTTATTTTAATGCCACATTTATTTGTGCAGTTTTCTCATGTTTATTCTCCTTTCATTTGGTTTTCTTGCTGTTGTTTTGTTTTTTGGTTTTCTATTTTGGTTTTGGGATTTTTGTTTTGTTTCTTTGTGTTTTTTTATTTGTTTGTTTGTGTTTTGTTTTTGAGACAGGATCTTGCTATGTAGCCCCAGCTGGCCTGGAAGTTATGTACTAACCTCAAACTTGTAGTATTCCTCCTGAGTGCTCTGCCTCCTGAGTGCTGGGATTACAGGCACGTCCCACCATACCTGGCCTAGTTCTTGCTTTGTTAGTGTCCTAACCAGTCTCCTTGTCTTTATCTTTCACCTGAAGTTCTTTTGTTCTTTTGCTAGCACCATTTAAGGCTTCTTTTCAGCATCCTTCTTCAGCCTTTTAGATGTATTAATTTGTCATACTAAATCACTTAAAACTCATTATCTATTTATCATGATCTATTCTGTTTCTTCATTCTAGTCTCATCTTGAACCCTAGGTTAAATACCCTGGTTTAGATAAACAGAAAGTTGGAAAACCACAGAACTCGAAGAATCTGAGGTCCTAGAAGGAGAATTAGCCTGTCAATCTCTGATGAAGAATCCTGGGTTTAAACATAGCATATCACTATTCTAAGGTTCAGTTCTACTTAGTTTCTACTGTTCCTTGGACTGGAGAGTTGAACCCTGGGCCTTATGCATGCTAAGCAAGTGTTCTACTACTAAGCTGTACTCATAGTCCCTTCTTTTACTTTTGAGCCAGGGTCTTGCTAAGTAGCACAAGCTGCTTCTGGCCGTGAACTTATGATCCTCCTGCTTCAGCTTCCTAAGTTGCTGGAATCACAGATGTGTGCCACAGTGTTTGGCTCCTTTTATATTAAGCAAGTGCACACACACGTGTGAGTGTTGGTGTATATATATGCTCGGTGTATCAAAAAAAGGTATACACATTTTAAGAGATGTTATGTGTGTATTACTTTTCAAAGGTTAATTAAATTATGGTAGCTTTGTATAGTATGACCTCTTACAATTGCAGAAGTTAAACATGACATATTCGTCTTTCATTACTCATATATATTATTATAATTTTGTTTATTTTGTATTTTTTTGAGATAGGGTCTCCTTAAGTTGTCCAAGTTACCTCTGGCCTCAAACTTATAATCCTGCCTCAGACTCGAAAGTTGCTGGGATTATAGGCATGTGCCACATTATAATTTTAATACAATTTTTTCCTTTCTTAAAATGTATTTTTTTTTTGGTATCCTTTGTGTACATACATACATAAACGTATGTACACAGATACATACAAACATATCAGCTGTTAAAAGGTTTTTAAGGCACTAAACTCTTTAGGTTTTGAGATAATTGTTCCTTAATTAGTATTAGGCATACTATACGCTTTCTTATTTAAATTTTGCCTCCTAATTAGAATTGTTCTCTTAGAATTAGAACTCGTAGCCAGGAGCAGTGACACACCTGTAATCCTATTGATTTGGGAGGTGGAGGCAGGAGGATTTGAGGCCAGAGGCAGCTGGGGTAGTTTAGCAAGATCCTATAGCAAGATAAAAAGAAAAAACTTAAAAAAAGTGGCTTAGGGTGCAGTTGAGTGGCTGAGCGCTTGCAAAAGTATGCATGAGGTTTAATACCACAACAAAACAAAACCTGGAACCTTTGTAGAGAAGAAAGCTGTTGAGGCAAAGGAAAAGTATAATTTGTAGGATTATGGGATTTACTAAAAATCTTTTGGAATGATTTTAAGTCTGGAAAGTGTTAATCGAATTTAATATGTTTAATTTTCTCTTATAGGTATCTTCAGGAAGTAGGTTACACAGATACAATATTAGATGTACGGTCTCAGCGGGTAAGGTCATTACTTGGACTGTCTAATTCAGAACCAAATGGATCAGTAGAAACAAAGAATTTAGAACAGATCCTGAATGGTGGTGAATCTCCTAAACAAAAAGGACAAGAAATCAAAAGGTATGATTTGTACTCATAGGTTAACATTTTTTAAATAATGGACATTATAAATTTCTGTCCCTCCTTGCTAACTGTTACCAATTTTTAAAACAGATTAAGTTCAGTTTGAAAGACTCCTACCCACCCAAATCATACTACATTTAGTACTTGTTGTTAGGTGCCATCAAGTTGGTATCCGACTCATAGCGACCCTACACATAACAGGCAAAACACTATTATTAGAACTTCTCTGGTATTCATAGGGTTTTCAATGGCAGACTGTGTTTTGGAAGTGGGTTTCCAGGTCCTTTTCCCTATCCTACAGCACCTGGTGTTCCCAGGCAGTCTCCCATCCAAGTACTAACCAGGCCCGACTCTGCTTAGCTTCTGAGATCTGATGGGATCAGACTCAGATGCCACAGTGGTACGGCTACAGGCCCATTTAGTACTTAGTTGCTTTTAAAATTTATCTCTGTTGAATTTTGTCCCAAGAGAATGGCTCTAGCTCTGAAATAAGTGTAGGGTTTGAGATTGATTTCAAGTGTAGGATTTGAGATTGATTTTAGGAGCTACTTTTATATCCTGATTTTTAAGTTTCTGCTGGAGTATTTTCAATAAACTATAATGCATTTCTGCCACTAGGATGAACACTGATTAATTTAGGCAATAGGATGAAAGAAACAAGGCTTTAACTTGTGTTTGGGCTCAGAAAACAACCAGATATACTTTTTTTTTCTTTTAAAAAGATCTCTCTATTGAGATATAATTCACATGTCATAAAATTCACACATTATAGAAATAGATAATTTTCATCACCCTAAAGGGAATCCCTGTACCTGCTAGCTGCCATTCTTCTTTCTTCCATACCCGATAACATTGGGCAACCACTAGTCTGTCTTTCTCTTTGTTGTTGTTGTTGTTGTTAGATGCCATCGAGTCAGTATCCGATTCATAGCGACCCTCATAGGGTTTTCAATGGCTGACTGTTTTGGGATTGCCTTGGGAGTGGATTGCCAGGCCCTTCTCCCATTTTTGCGGTGCTGGGAATTGAACTTGGGACCTCAGAGACTGCAGCGCAGTGCTCTACCAACTGAGCCAAAACCCAGCCCCGTCGTTCTCTTTACATTTGGATATTCTGGGTACTTTGTGTAAGTGGTCTTTTATGAATATCTTCATTCCTTTGTGTGTATGAGGAGGGTTGAGAGTTGAGCCCAGGGCCCTGCACATATATTGCAAATGTTTTACCACTGAGCTCCACCCTGAGCCCCCTCTCCCTTTTTTTTAATTGAGATAGGGTCTGGTTAAGTTATGCAGGCTGCTTCTGGCATTGAATTCATGATTCTCCTATTTCAACTTCCTGAGTCACTGGGATTACCAAGCTCAGCTTATTCCCCCTTTTTTTAAGTTAAAGCACAAAAGAATGGGTTTCATTATGTCATTTTCATACATGTATATATTATTGTACTTTTATTCACTCACTTTCGTTCCCTCTCCCCCATTTGTCCCCTTTTTCCCTCAAATATTGCCCCTTTGGCTTCCATTTCTCTCTCTCTGTGTGTGTGTGTGTGTGTGTGTGTGTGTGTATGTGTGTGTGTGTGTGTAATCTAGGCTGAGATTTAACTCAGTTGGTAGAGTGCTGCTCCGCACTTTCTGAGGACCCAGGTTCAATCCCCAGCACCACAAAAATGGGAGAAGGATGTGGCAATCTACTCCTGAAACAATCAGCCATTGAAAATTCTGTGAGTGTCGCTGAGTTGGACACAACTCCACGACACCTGACAACAACATATATATGATCCATATACATAAAATACTAAAATATATTTATATACTTAAATATATTTATAAATAAATATGAAAATAAAACATAAAGAATAATATCTTCAAGGTTCATCACTGTTGTGGTATGTCAAGACTTCATTTCTTTTTATTGTATTCTATGGATGATATGGGGCTGGGGTTTAGCTCAGTTGGTAGAGTGCTGCTCCATACTTTCTGAGGACCCAGGTTCGATCCCCATCACCACAAAAACAGGAGAAGGACATGGCAATCCACTCCCGAAGCAATCCCAAAACAGCCATTGAAAACCCTAGAAGTGTTGGATGAGTTGGACAACAACAATAACATGAATGATATACCACATTTTGTTTATATATTTCTTTTCTCACTCTCTCCCCCTGCCCCCGCGACTCCCTTGCGGGGATCAAACCCAGGGCCTTGTGCATGCTAAGTTTATGTATTTCTTGTTGATGGGCATGTATATTGGTTTAACATTTGGGAATATTGATTATGTTTGAGGACCTGCCAAACTTTTTTTCCAAATTGGCTGCACTATTTTACATTTTCATCAGCAGTGCATAAGAGTCTGGTTTGTCCACATTCCTATCAATAATTGTTACTGTCAGTACACTAGGTACACTTTTGATTGATACAAACTTGAATAATGCAAGGATGAGCAGGTGGAACTTTTTTCATGTTTTTACCACAAGAAGTTACCCTGAATAGCATAGGTTAGAAGGACAAAGGAAACAGAAAACAAATGGAAAATACCAAATGAATTGATTTAGACCTTAGAAAATTAACATGTACAGTTTTTAAACTAACATTACTTGTACAGTAGTTGTATCTTATGACATAGTCATCTAAAATACTGTTCTATAAACTTGGAAATTAACACAAGCATTTGATTTAGAGTTTTATTTCTGAGAAATAAAGCCTTTGATAAAATCAATTTGACATCACATAGACCTCTTGTATTTTATTTGATTCAGGAAGCATAGAATATTGTGTAGTATAAGAGAAAAGGTTAAGCATATTATCCATGTAGTGTTTTTCTTTTCCTTTTTTCCCTCATTTTTTTGGGGTAGTAAGGAGTTGAGCCTGGGCCTCGCATGTGCTTTTTGCAAGTCCTCAATCACTGACCCCATACCTCAGCCCAGTTTTTCCTCTATATTTTGAGACAGGATCTCACTAAATTACACAGGCTGCTTCTGACCTCTAATTTGAGATCGCTCTTCCTCTGCCTCCCGAGTCACTGAAATTAAAGGCCTACATGACCCCACCTCACTGTTTTGTTTTTAAAGTCAGGGCTGGAGAGTGAACCTAGGTCCTTGAGCAAGCTAGCTGAGTGCTCAACCACTAAGCTGCATCCCCCGCCCCTTTTAAACTTTTTTTATTTTTAAAATTTTTATTAAAAACTTTTTGTTGTTGTTGTAGACATTGGGAGTTGAACCCAAGGTCTTGCAAATACTAGGCAAGTGCTCCACCACTGAGCTGCACCACAAGCCCCTTGTTAATTTTTTATTTTATTTTGAGACAGGATCTTGCTAAATTTTGCAGGCTGCCTCTGGCCTTGAACTGTCGGTCTTTGTGTCTCATCTTCTCATGTCACTAGGATTACAGGCATGTGCAATGGAGCCTGGCTAAATTAACCATTTAATCATTTTTTTCTTTCAGTATGGGGGCTTGAACTCAATGCCTCATGCATGCTAGGCAAGCACTCTACCACTGAGCTATATCTACCAAGCCCACCTTAATTTTTATTTATTTATTTATTTATTTTGTGGTACTAGGGGTTGAACCCAGGGCTTCACGCTTGCATGCTTTGCAAGTGCTGGACCACTAAGCTGCGCCCCTAGCCCATTTCTTTTTCTTTTTTTGGGGGGGGGGTTGGGGGGACTGGGTCTTGCTAAATTATGCAGACTGTCTCTGGTCTCGAACTGTGATCCTCCTGCCTCTGCCTCCCGAGCCACTGGGATTACAGGCATGCGCCACCGCACCTGGCCCTTAATTTTTATTTTTAAGGTAAGTTTTGCTAAGTTGTGTAGGCTGCTTCTGGTTTTCAATTTACTGTTCTAATGCCTCAGCTTCTCGATTTGCTGGGATAACAGGTGTATGCCATGGCACCTAGCATTATCCATGCATTTTTAACCTAGTAGGTCAGCTATCCAGACTGTGTGGTTCATGGGATTTATAAATATTGAAGAGTAATACAGTTTGCTGTAGCATGACTGAATCTGAAATCTGAATTAAAGGTAAACAATAGACTGTTTAGCTTCCTTTGGTAAACCTTACTTTTGCAAGATTAAGACTGTGATCATTTTTTGTTGTTGTTTTGGCAATTTAAAAGAAAGCATGAGATCTACTTAATGAATTTTTAAGTGCACAATGCAGCATTATTAGTTATAAGCGCAGTGTTTTTCATGAGCTGTAGAATTTTTTCATCTTGTATAGTTGAAACTATGTACCCATTGAATAATAACTCCCCATTTTCACCTCCCTCCAGCCCCTGACAACCACCATCCTACTTGTTTTGGAGTTTGGCTCTTTTAGTTACCTCATCTAAATGGAAACATCTAGTATATGTTCTTCTATAATTAGCTTATTTCAGGTAACCTCATGTCCTTGAAGTGCATCTGTTTTGTCATATATAACAGGAATTCCTTTTCACCACTGAATACAAATTTGTTGCGTGTATACCCAGCATTTACCTGATCCATTGATCCATTGATAGATATTGAGGTAATAGTTGTTTAATTAATGCTACTTTCTTTTTTAGTGAATATACTTAACATTTTCTGATTCTATATTAATATAGGTATGTTATGGAACCTATAATGGAATAATATTATGGAATAATATTATGGAATAATATAGGTATGTTGAACCATTATTAGGTCTGTTTGAAAACCCCTAGGAATAAGAATGCCTGCAGCCGTAGCCCTGTGGCATCCAATCCCGTCAGATCTCGGAAGCTAAGCAGGGTCGGGCCTGGTTAGTACTTGGATGGGAGACCGCCTGGGAACACCAGATACTGTAGGCTTGGGAGAAGGACCTGGCAACCCACTCTCAAAAATCAATCTGCCATTGAAAACCCTATGAATAGCAGAGAAGCACTGACAATAGTGTTTCACCTGTTATGTACAGGGTCGCTATGAGTCAGATACCGATTCGACGGCACCTAACAACAACAACAACAACAACAAAGGAATAAGAAAATAATCTAACGTGAATAGAGACTGAAGCAAAACATTGTTGTTGGTTTTTTTTCCCTCCTTTTATTGGTAAATTATGGTGGGGTACAGAGTAATACAGCATTGACTTTTTCCATTATAAAGATTGTTGTTATTTATGATAGGAAAGTAGTAGAAGCAGATTTACTGTTCATTAGTAGAGGAATGGTAAGTTTTAGACTTACAGTATTAGAAGCAATTTGTCTAATGGTCAAATATGTGGATTTTGAAGACAGAGTGGATTTGAATCCTGCCTTGATCACTTGTGAGCTGTGATTTTGGTTAAGATACCTTCCTCTCCTGTGCCTCCTTTTCCTCATTTGTAAAGTGGGGATCCATGAGAGGAAGAAATGAATTAATTTAAAACACTTAAAACAATGCCTGACACATAGTAAGTGCTATGTAAAATGTTTGCTATTATGGAGTTTGAGTATCCAGTTGAAATTGGACCCAACATGGGGAAGGAGGCTCATAATATGGTTGCAGGGCTTGATGATTGGGCTTCTGCTCCTCTCTCTCCCGGCTCCTCAAGTCCTCCAGCAGTTTTTCCTCCACAATGCTAGCATTGGGCTTGAAGAAGCCCTCCACCATCTTGAAGAAGTTGAGGTTCTCCTGGAGGTCTGCTACCGCCTCGCAATAGTGGCACCAGTTGGGCCGTGGGGTGACCAATGAGCCCAGGGTGGCAGGCCCATGGCAGGCTATCAATAATGTTTCCCCCAGGGGGCAGTACATGGTGGCTAGTGGAGGGGAGAAGTGTATAGATTGCAGGAGAACAAAAAAGATTCTCTGACCAGCATTGTGAATTTGTCTGGATGATCAAAAGATTAAGTTTAGGTGTTCTGTTTTGGTTTTGGAAATTGTGTTCACAATTAAAGGAAGGAGGCCCACAACCTACTGAAATAATCTATGGAGTAAAGAAAACAGAAATTATTAGTGGAGGATCTCAAGTCCTCATTGTGCTCCAGATGGACCAATAAAAATAACAATTACAAGGAATATTGCTGACTCCCGGGGGAAAAAAACCACTTTTTATACAATCAACGCTCTTTTTATCTGAAGGATGAAAACCAGGAGCTCAGAGATCTCAAAGACTATCAAGTCCCAGAAGCTGTCAGTTCTCCACATCTTCTTAGTGATTATTTTTTCTAGCAAACTCTGTGAATAGCTCTGTTAATGTGAAAGAAACTTTATACATTCTACTTCTGAAATACAGAATAAAATACCCCAGAAGATTGACTCCGCAAGGCTGAGAGATGTGTCTCAGATGTGCAAAGTATGTGGACCTAAGGGCAGCCTTCAGCATTTTCTTGAAAATGAAAAGTATCAAAACCTTCAAAGTGAAAATAAGAAAATTACAGGTGAACAACCTAAAACTCTGTGAAATATATGTGGTCAAAACTTGCAAATTCGAGCCGGGCATGGTGGCACACACCTGTAATCCCGGCAGCTCAGGAGGCAGAGGCAGGAGGATTGCAAGTTTGAGACCAGAGGCAGTCTGTATAATTTAGCGAGAGCCTGTCTCAAAAAGTAAAAAAATGGGCTGGGGGTGCAGCTCAGTGGTCCAGCACTTGGAAAGCATGCAATCTTGAGGCCCTAGGTTCAACCCCCAGTACCACAAAAAAACAAACAACAACAACAAAAAAATCTTGCAAATTCCTTTCAGTTAGATAATAAGTGTGCAGTTATATTAGACTTGCCCTATAGTACTGAACAGATTAACATAAGGCTAGAAGCTGTAGAAACAAAGTACATGCCAACAGAATATCATGAAATACAAAACCAGTGTCTCTTTTCCTGTGACACAGTAGATGAGCCAAGGTCTGAAGGAGCGCTTAAGAAGGTCTGAAATCTGAAAATGTCTACTGACACTGAATTTCTCGGTATAATAACCTCTAGTAGGATTGCTTTTTTGACTCAAAGGAAGGAGAAAGGACAAAATTATATAAATAAAGGGACCATAAATGTGGTGGTTGAACCACAGGCAAGTCATGGGGAAGTAAGAATAAAGATAATTTGATTAAGCCTAATGATGGTTTTGCAGAAGGAGATGAAAACGGACAAAGCCAAGCATGTTCCCTAGAACTTGTTAGTCCTGAGTGTCCAGATGTATTCACATAAACTCTCAAAATGGTGTTAAAGAAAATAGAGGCTCTCAAGCTGGGCATGGCGACGCACACCTGTAATTCCAGCTACTCAGGAGGCGAGGCAGGAGGATCGCAAGTTCGAGACCAGAGGTAGTCTGTGTAATTTAGCAAGACCCTGTCTTAGAAAAGTAAAAAAAAAATGGGCTGAGGGTATAGCTCAGTGGTCCAGCACTTGCAGAGCATGCAAGCGTGAGGCCCTGGGTTCAACCCCTAGTACCTAAAATAAATAAATAAATAAATAAAAACAAAAAAAGAAAAAGAAAATAGAGGATCTCAAGAACTTTTCAGTTCTGAAGATAAACTGCCACCAAATGAGATGCATTGAGTTGTGTATCTCAGGAATATGGTGTTCCCAAGTAAATACCTTCCACCAAAGTACTATTAAGAGAAATTGGAACTCTGATGATCAGTCAGACCATTCTAAAGTTGTCTCTGAAGTCCTCCCAGTGTCCAAGAAACTGAAGTTGGTTTTAATACAAAGGAGTCAGCCACAGCAAATGCATCAGATGAATGTCTGAATTTAAGGGTATTTGAAAAATACCATTAATAAAAAATTGTGATTCTAAAAGTCAGAAGTGTAATTGTTTAGCTATGATGATAACTATGTCATGTGAAAGAAGTAAACATAAAATCTAGACCAAATTTTAGCTCTAAAGTACCTGTGGCAACAATTGTAGTAATTGATCAGTCAGAAATTAAGAAGAGGATTGTTGTGTGGAGGACCACAGCATTTTGGGCACTTACAGTGTTTCTCAGAGATACAATTTTACTTACAGATGTTGCTGTTCGTGAGAATCAATGAGTTGGTGAGACAGTACTCCTTCAGCATTTGCCAGTCAGTTATTAACTCTTGGGGATTACTCATCTATTCAGCCTCAAGAATGTTCCAGTATAGTTGGCAGGGTTTTACTTCAGTACTTACTTGCATATGTGTCTTTAAAACATTGTTACCTCAAAGATATTCCTCAGAGGCAGCCTCAGAGAGGGAACACTAGAGAGCTTGTAGAATTGTAGCACCTGCAGTCAAATATGTTAGTCCAGGCAGTACTAAGAGTGGTGGATGTCACTATACTGACAGGCATTATACAGTCAGAGGACAGAAGCTAAGAAATGTCAGTGTTGAACAGGCCCAAGGTCAATATTACCTGCTTATAGTATGGGGTCCTGGAGCAGCCTGGTACCCTCAACTTCAAAGGAAAAAAGATTGTATTTGGAAGTTCAAATCTCTTCTTATTGCATACTAGAAAACCTAGAATTGCATACAAGGTCACGGTCATGCTGTGAATGTCTGTTTGATGAAGATACAAGGGCAATTATATTTAAAGAAATTTTTCCAAAAAACTGCATCCTCCTTTGTCGAGATGTCAGACTTAGCACCACTTCCAAAGGGTAAGTATTCAGGAGTGGTTCTGATTAGAGCCAAGGTTTTAGAACTGGTATTTCCTGTTGCAGCAGCTTAGAAGATAGCTCTAAATGGTTGTAGTTCTCCAAAGAGTATCTTCTCCTCTCTTTCCAACATTACATATACTGACTTTGCAAAATGTGGATTGGAAATAGATGAGAACAGGATCTATAGGCAAGGTCTTAGCTGCGTGCCATTTGCTAGGAAGAAAATACACTATAGGCCAGGTTTAATAACAACAGTTGATGGAGGACATAACATTTGCATCCATGTAGGGACAAAGTTTATGGAGAAGATTCTTTTCAGCCTTTCTCCAGACTACCTTAACACAATGAGCTATAGTACTTTGCTCAGAGGCATGGTTACAGCAGACCTGCCTTACTCCTTGTTGGCAATAAGTGTAGAACCTTGTGTATTGAAGGTTCAGAGCCTTTTCATGTTCAATAAAAACAGCTACCCATTCCAAGAGGAATTCTCTTTGTTGGATTTCTGTCTTAACCCATGTAAGCCAGAGTGCCTAGGCCCTTTTTTCCATTAGGCTCGATAAAGACATTGCAGGCATTCCAAGGAAGAAATGCTGAAATGATTTGTCTTTTGAAATAAATGAATGATAAGAGTTTTGCTTTGGGTTTTTTAAATGAATATATTTTGTTAGTACAATAGAATTGTGCTAAATACATAAATTAAAACTATTTTTTTCTAAAAAAAAAGAAAAGAAAAGAAATTTGGTCCAACAAAGTAGTATGAATGTCACTGTTGTTATTTCTTGATTTGTGGTCAGGCTGTATAGTACATCATATAACAAAGTACTTGACGAGTCTTTAGGGGAGAAAGATCTCTTGGAGTTTGTAACTGGGAAAAGCTAGGGGGCTTTTTACTAGTGGTCTGGTTTACCTTTGAACCTCTAGTTATTACTCCATCTTCCTTTGTACTCCATTTGGAATCTCAGGGCCAAATCTGTGGTCTTCCTTTAGAAAATACACTGATTCTTAGTCTTTTACTTTGCAGTCCTACCTTTGCTTTCATTTTCTTTTCCATTCATCTGGATTTTTTTGTTTGTTTGTTTGTTTTTATTGGAAGTTTTTAATATACAACTTAATGGCTATCATTCTGACATGTGTTTCATTGTGACAATTCCACATATGCATTTCATTGTACATTACTCACATAACCTCCCCCTTAACCCTCTCATGCAGGCTGGGGTTTAACTCAGTTGGTAGAGCGCTGCGCTGCAGTCTCTGAGGTCTCGAGTTCAATTCCCAGCACCGCAAAAATGTGAGAAGGGCCTAGCAATCCACTGCCAAGGCAATCCCTAAACAGTCACCATTGAAAACCCCATGAGGGTCTCTTAGGGCACCTGATAACAACAACAACCCTCTCATGGCCCTGCTTCTCCATCCCCACCCCGACACCAATGATCTACTTTCTACTTATATGTCTTCTTGTGGGAATATTTATCTATATACATGCATCCCAATCTTGATTTAAGTCTAAACTTTTTCCTATAGATATCTATCTTTTTATATTCTCAGCAGTATTACATGAGTGATGTAGTCCATATGCATTATTGCCATCCTTTGGTATTTTTGGTATTATTATGTTATTATTATTTCCTGTACTAATAAAGTTGAGCTATTTACACTGAGGTTGACCTCTCCCCCCTTCCTCCCTCCTCATTGGCTCTCCTTCCCCTCCGGTCTTCTCCCATCATCACTTCTTTTTGCTAGGGTCCCACCCTCCTTCTTTCCTCTCCTTAAATTGTCCCTTTTATGCTAGGTTTACATGAGCTTTTTATTATGTTCCAATTTATGTCTGGATTTTTTGTTTTATTTTGTTTGTTACGTAGCCCAAGTTGGCCTGGAACTTGGGATTCTCCTACCTGGAGTGCTGGAATTATGGCTGATTACCACTATACCCACCTTAAGTTTTTTATTCTGTTGTCTGTCTTTTTAGAATAAGAGTGCAGTAAATAAATAGCTAACAAAGAAAATATATACACTATAGATGAGACTTTGGCTTAAGTATAGTTCCGTGTCTTCCAGAAATTCTGCTTAAAATGACTGTGAAAAGCTTAAGCTGCTTTAACACATAGAGACACACCAAAACAGACAAACAGACAAACAACAACAAAACCTGAGAAAGAGCGAGAGGGAATATATTGTCCATGAAGTGGGGAGAATTTTGGAAGCCAGGAAGAAAATGGAGGAATGGCAACTAATTTAATGATAGCAAGACAGCTTAAATCTAACTGCATTTGGGAGCAATAGCATGAAGAAAAGGCGCAAGTTAGTTGTAGTCCCAAAATTCCAGTAAGACCACAAAAGATAAGGCACTCGAGATATCTGGCAAATTTGGAGTCAGATGTTTAGATGGGTCTGTGAATAAAGAACTGATTAAAGCTTACTTATGAAGCAGTATCTCACTCCTTTCTATTATACTTAAAGATGATTGACCACCTCTCTCCTGCCCCAAAGAACAGAGATATATTTTTCAATAAAGTTGATTTCTGACTTCTTAAGAAATAAAACAACTGAAATATAGGTTATTGTATAGAAAATAGACTATGCAAGTCTATTGCTTAGCATTGAGCTCCTCTGTTTTCTTCTATTTGACTTCTAGTATTTGGCTTCTAGTATATTGTTAAAATTGATCATATTAATAGGAAAGACCTAATGATATTAACATTTGGGATATGCTAGCGAAATGGCTAGATCTCTGTTCTGTTATGCAAAAGTGAAGCCAACTGCTTGAAAAGACTCATACCCATTTTCTTAGTCCTTATATTGTGGTTGTTAGGTGCTGTCGAGTCGGTATCCGACTCATAGCAACCCTCTGTACAATAGGGAAAACACTATTGTCAGTGCTTCTCTGCTGTTCATAAGGTTTTCAATGGCAGATTGATTTTTGGGAGGGGGTTGCCAGGTCCTTCTCCCAAGCCTACAGGTTTTGGTGTTCCCAGGCGGTCTCCCATCCAGGTACTAACCAGGCCCGATCCTGCTTAGCTTCCGAGATCTGACGGGATTGGATGCCACAGGGCTACAGCTGCAGGCTTAGTCCTTATGGGCTGCTATTAAAAGATACTGGGTAACTTGTAATAAACAGTAATTTATTTCTCACCTCTAAGATCAGGCTGCTAGCATGATTGGGTTCTGGTGAAGCCCCTTTTTCAGGCTGCAGACTTCAGACTTTTCCCAGTGTCCTCACATGGTATAGGAAACAAACAAGCTCATTCAGGTTTTTACCAGAGCTCAAATTCCATTAATTCATTCATTTACTTCTAGTCACCTCCTAAAGGCACCACGTCTTAATACCATCACGTTCTAGATTTAGTGTGAATTTTGGAGGTATAAAAGCATTCAGACCATGGTAGCTATGTGCATGGAACATTTACTTAGCTTTTCAATATCTCACTCTTAAATGTGGAAATTAAAAGAAAGACTTTAAGTGTAAAATTAGAAACCAAAGGAACCAAACAATAAGGAACTCATAGAAAACAAGGAGTAGAAGACTTTCAAAACTATACTTTTCTCAAAGGATTGCAGCCCATTTTTTATTTTTCATTTTGAGTCAAGGTCTGTCCAAGTTAACACAGGCTGCCTCTGACAGTCAACTCTTTCCTTCCTTTGCCTTCTGAGTTGCTGGGATTACAGGCTTGCACTACCGCACCCAATCATGTTTGAGGATTTCAAAAGGAGAATTCTGCTAGAAAACTTAGGGAGAAGAAAAAACGATAACATCCTTGGAAAAGCAATTAAAAACCATAATAACTCACTAGGCAATTATATAGAGAAAACCATATATAAAAGAAAGGAAGTAAAATCATTGTAGTATGGTTTAAATGGACATAATGTTACATAGTTGTAATGTAACCATAGAATATTTAGCCCAAAATAAATTGATATGACTGTACTACTGTTGGAGAAAGAAGTGAGGTGTGGTTATATGGTGGAGACTAAGGGAACTAATCTTTATCAAGAAATAGCAGTCTAGTGCTGGGTGCAGTGGCTCACACCTATAATCCCAGTGACTAAGGAAGCAGAGGCAGGAGCATTATCACAAGTTTGAGGCCAGAGGTATCCTGTGTAACTTAGTGAGACCCTGTCTTAAAATAAAAAGGAAAAAATGGGTTAGGGGTGTGGCTCAGCGGTAGAGCTTTTACAAAGCAAGCATGAAACCCTGGGTTCAGTCTCCCCATACTGCGAGCAAAAGAAAGAAAGAGAGAGAGAGAAAGAAAAGAAAGGAGGGAAATATCAGTCTGTTATTTAGAAATATAAATAACAAAGGAAACTTCCAAATTTTTTCTAAATTAAATTTAAAAATGGATTCCTTCTGTGTAGAAATCAAGGTAGGGGAGGGTGGGACAGGGGACTCTGTTACACGTCATGAGCCTTGTGAAATTATTTAGCAATATTTGCCTTTTCCTCCCAGGTATTTCAGAGCAGAACTTGGTTTTAACAATAACAAATAAAATCTAATCATAATGCTGACCCTCAAATTATTCTTAGATAGCATCAGTAGAGCTCTAAAAGTTATTTAGCAATCCTTTTCTTCTTTCTTTGCTGATTGACTCTGTATTTCATTCTTCAGCCTTGGAGCTATTCATATCTTTTTGCCCTTCATAAGTTGCCAGCTTCATTCTACACTGTGTTCCTTAATTTTAGCCATTCTCATGTGTTTGTAACTACCTTATTTTTGCTTGTTTCCTTCCTTTCCCTTCTCCCTGCCCCGCCACCTCCATGGATCTCCCATTTTTCTGAACACTTTGCAAGCAGTGACACTGGTTGCCATATTTTTTTTCTTTTATTGGTAAATGTTGGTGAGGTACAGAGTAATACAGCATTTGCTTTTTTCATTATGTAACTATTATTACATCACTTTTGGCTATACTTTCATCAACTTGTGAGGTTTATGGAACCCTGATTGCCTTTTTATTCTGGACTGTTTATTTGAGAATGTTTATGTAACAGCCTTGGAAGATAAAAACAGTCTTCTGGACAGTTATGCTCAGAATTCCTTAGCTGTGACTCAAACAAACTTCATGTGGAATGTCTACCTTGCCAACCTTGTAAGACTTGAGGGCCAAGAGGAACTAAGCAAGCATGTTGCTTCTGTGCTCCTGCTTTCCCCCACCCCCATCCCTGTTGAGAAATAGGATTTTTTTTTTTTTTTTTTTTTTTTTTTTTTTTGCGGTCCTGGGGGTTGAACCCAGGGCCTCGCACCTGCATACTCTGCAAGTGCTAGACCACTGAGCTGCACCCCCAGGCCATTTTTTTAATTTTTGAGACAGGGTCTAACTAAATTACGCAGACTGCCTCTGGTCTCGATTGTGCATCCTTCTGCCTCCGCCTCCGGAGCCACTGGGATTTTACAGGTGTGGCCAACGGAGGAATAGAATTCTTGTCTCCAATCTTATTACTTCTTCCAGTGTCCATGAGAAAAGAATGAGCAATCTAAGTATGGTATTTAGAAATACAAGTGAAACTGTAATAGGCCAAGCTATTAGCATTTGCTATTATTGAGATTTAAGTGTTTATATCTTCTGGACACAAGTGCTTCATCAAATATTTACACCCAATCTGTTTTTGTTGTTGTTAGGTGCCGTTGAGTCGGTATCCGACTCATAGCGACCCTCTGTAAACAGGGGAAACACTATTGTCAGTGCTTCTCTGCTGTTCATAGGGTTTTCAGTGGCTGATTGATTTTTGGGAGGGGGTTGCCAGGTCCTTCTCCCAAGCCTACAGCTTCTGGTGTTCCCAGGTGGTCTCTCATCCAGGTACTAACCAGGCCCAACCCTGCTTAGCTTCCGAGATTTGATGGGATCGGATACCACAGGCTACAGCTACAGGCATCCCAATCTGTAGACTTTTCTCTATATTCTTTTAACAGTGTCTTTCAAAGAACAGAAGTTTATAATTTTAGTGAAGTCTCATTTAGCAATTTTTTCTTTTATGTGTTGTGCTCTATTTGACTTTTAAAGCTATGCATACCTATTGCTGTGATTAAGTATAGTTTTCACTTTAGAGAGAGAGATTTTTATCCAAAGGAAAGCAGTACATAATTTGTCAAAGTTCAAAGCAAAAATCCCATATCTGACAGAAAGTACTATTTTTTTATTCTGTCAAATGTATTCTTTGCTTTCATTTAATCCCCAACTATAATTGTTGAACTGAGAAGCATGTTTTGTTATTATGGTAAGCCTGTTGTTTATACTAATTTGCATTTGTACAAATCATCTTTTTCTGCATTCATTCTTTACATTTCCTTTAAATATTGTGTTAGATTGGGTAAGGTATACTAGACATATTGAAGCCATGTGTCATGTTAAAATGATGTTTAAACAAATAGCCTGCCTTGTCTTATGTCCCCTTAATTTGGACTTCGTGGAGGGAACTACCAGGGTCAGGGGAGGAACCCTGAATTTAGATTATTTTTTCTTTTCATTATTATGTACTCTTGTAAGCACATTTGAGATTATCCAGTACCCACAATTTATAGGTAAAGAATTTGAGGCCAAAAGATTTAAATGACAAGGCCAAATTTAAGCAACCAGTTAGTGGCAGAGCAGAGACTTTTTGTTGTGAGAGTATTAGCTGAATTTGCTACTGTTCCGTTGCTGCTTTTCTTGTTCAACATTTAAATAACTATATGAAAACCCTTTTTGAACATTGAGGAACTCAGATTACTTCTAGTAAAATGATTTGGAAGTAGATAAAATTATCACTATTAAATAAGTGGTTCTGAAGCACTTGAAAATATTTTAATGGATTAAAGATACTTTTTTTCTGGAAAGCTGTACAATGGATTGGAATGTTCTACATAATATACATTTTTGTATGTTTTATAACTTTAAATCTAGGCAGCCTGATAAACTTTGTTATTTAGTGTTTTAGTTCTCAAACATTTGGACAAAGCTTGTAGTTACAAGATGCGCTGAGTTTAAGTTGCTTGCTTATGATGGCATTTTTGAGAAATGATACCATGTTTGAGCATCTGATACTGCCAGGTTTTATTTTGTCATGGTAGTTACCAAAAATATTTTGAACAGTAAGCTTTGGAGAGAGTCATTCAACAGAGAACAATCACTTTAATTTTATTTGCGAACATAATCTTGTGTAGAATCTTCAGGCAATACATTATAAAGAGGTGGTCTTTTTGAATTTCTGTGCTACCTTCGAGCTGGGATTTAGCTCAGTTGGTAGAGTGCTACATTGCAGTGTCAGAGGTCCCGAGTTCAATTCCAGCACAGCAAAAATGGGAGAAGGGCCTGGCAATCCACTTCCAAGGCAATCCCGAAACAGTCAGCCATTGAAAACTCTATGAGGGTTGCTATGAGCTGGATACCGACTTGATAGCACCTAAGAACAACAACGTTACCTTCAAGTGTAGGGGAGTTCTTATTCACTTGGGGTTTTTTGGCAGTACTTGGGAATTGAACCCAGGGCTTCACATATGCTAGACAAGTGCTCTATGAGTGAGCTGCACCCCCAGCCCCCTTGTGGTTTTTTTTTTTTTTTTTTTTTTTTTTTAGGTTGAGACAAAGTATTGCTAGGTTGTGCAGGCTGCTTCAGGTCTCAAACTTGAAATCCTCCTGCATCAGCCTCCTGAGTCACTGGGATTACAGGTGTGTGCCACAGCACCCAGCCTTCAAGTAATTTTAAGATAGGAACCAGGGATTGGGCATATGGCTCAGTGGTAGAACACTTGCCTGACATACATGAGTTCCTGCATTTGATCTCTAGCACCACATACAAGAAAAGGGTTAAAATAAGAAGTAGAAGGAAGTATTAGAATCAGTCATTAAAATAGTTGGATTCATCTTTTTGTCTTCCTGTAGGCCCTCTGGTGATGTTCTTGAGACATTCAATTTCTTAGAAAATGCTGATGACAGTGATGAAGAAGAGGAAAATGACATGATTGAAGGCATCCCAGAAGGAAAAGACAAACATCGGATGAATAAGCACAAAGTAGGAAATTGGTTTTATATTCTTATTAGCTATGTGCTCATGTATTTGAATAGTAATTTTGAGATATCTTAAGTTCATTGAGAATGGTTGATCATTTTTAATTTATCATATCACTTGAAAGTTTTATATTGTCAGCTTTGACTGAATTATGTATCTGTAGTAGGAATTATCATGTGGTGTATTATTCACTAAGTGGGCAAGAAAGGATCTCTTTTTATAGGACTAGTCCAATAGTTGTGAAACTTCTTAAGAAAGTGACACCTTTTCCACTCCTGCCACTGAATCACTGTTGAAGTCTCCTGCCACTGAATCACTTCAACAGAATCACTGTTGAAGTCTGTCTCTTCATGTATAGAACACAGGTGATAAATTAACTGAAGCTGCCAAGGGGATACTCCCACGCTGGGTGGGGGACTGACCTATAGATTGTAAATATTTGTCAATATTCTCATTCTTTCGTAAGGATTAGTAAAAATTTACTTTTGCTCATAATCGAAGAAATGGATTTTTCTGTTTTAGTAGTTAGTAGTAATGGGAGTTGGCTATACAGGGGCAGAAGTAGAGTAGATCATCCATTTGTGAATTATCAGATTAGTGTTCAGTATTTCAAGTTGTTAAAAAAAGTGAGTAAATTTAGTTCACCTACTTTTGGATTTTACAATACTGAGGAAAAATGATAGTGTTCCTCAACATCTTCCAGTCTACAAAAGCATTCTTCTACATTCCATTGGGTTAATAGAGATTTTGATTCTTTTTTACTTTTTTGTTCTGGGAGGTAGAGCATTATTATAATTATTGCACCAATGAAGTTACATTAGCTACTATGTTATATCCACATGAGAGATGGACTAAGTATGCAGTTCTCATATGTGAGGTCACGTGACCTCAAGATAACTTACCAGAAAGTGAGTAAATTCTTTAGTGGGCACCAACTGTGGATTTGCTATAATTGAAGAAGTTAACTCTTGATGAGTAATGCTTCAACCATTTTTAATATCATATTACTTTGATCACATCTTACACATGATCTTGGCACAGCACTATTGAACTATTTATCTAGAGTATAATTTGTGAATTACATGAAAATCAAAAATTTGGATCCAAATAATGTTAAAATGAAGATGTAAATTTAGCTACATGAAAATATTAAAGGACCCTTTTAAAACTTAGGATAAAATTAATTTTTGGTTTATGTTCTATTTACAGATAGGTAATGAAGGTTTAGCTGCTGACCTAACTGATGATCCTGATACTGAGGAAGCACTGAAAGAATTTGATTTTTTAGTGACTGCTGAGGATGGTGAAGGAGCTGGAGAAGCACGGAGTTCAGGGGATGGCACAGAATGGGGTAAGGTGATAAGGAAATTTGGGGGTGGGAAGAAATCTAGCCTTTTAAGGTGGGTTATTAAAAATTGTGAGACGTGTGTATCTGAATGGGTGGTGGCAGGTAAACTGTGAGCAAGGAGAAGTTGATATTGAATAATTTCAAGGTACTTTGTACCAATTTGGATTTGGTGACTAAACTGTTCAATATATGGCTTTCAATTTTTGAAATATATCTTGATTTAAAGTTGAAATGTTTAGTTGATTTTGAAATGTATTCTTTTTTCCTTAGCAAATTTTTAAAAAATAAGCCTTACTTATTTTTAAACATTCCCATTTAATTTTGTGATCTAGGTTTCAAGAGAACTTAACTTCAGTATGCCTATATGATGTCATCTGACTTACTGCTAGGTAGAAATAAAGCTACTAATCTGATTTATAGCTCTATATGGAGCAAGATTTAGTGAGTATATTGAACTTTATTACATATAATATTCCTTGTGGAAATGTTAGGTCCCAGGTTTTGGAAAGTGATCCATAATGGTAATAATAATCAAGCTGTCACCAAAAGAGAAAATAGTTTAGTCTGTGCAGGGTTAAAAACCCCATTAGAAATCTGGGAATGGTGGCACATGCCTGTAATCCTAGCACTTGGGAGGCTGAGATAGGAGGATTGACAGGAGTTTGAGGCCAGACTGGTCTGCATGGTGAATTATAAGCCAGCCTGAATTACACAAGACTCTGTCTTAAACAAAACAAAACAATATCCATTAGAAAGTAAAATAAAATTGGCTGGGTGCCGTGGCACATGCTGGTAATCCCAGTGACTTGGGAGGTGGAAGCAGAAGGATTGCAAGTTCAAGGCCAGAGGCAACCTGCTTAACTTAGTGAAATCCTGTCTCAGAATAAAAAATTTAAAAAATGGGCTACAGGTGCAGCTCAGTGATAGAATGCTTGCAAAGGGTACATGAGGCCATGGGTTAAAGCGTCCAGTACAGGGGGGAAAAAAAAAAAAAGAAGAAGAAAAGAAAATTGTAAAAAATATTAAAGTAATAGCTTATGTCCAGTTTGTTTTTCCTATTAAGTGTTCATTTAGTCATTAATATAAGCAGATTATCACAGAGCTTTATTGGAGAAAGTTACTTTAATATGTCAAAGTTTTGCTTAATTACTAGCAAGAAGATTTATCACTAGATTTTATTTTAAACTACTTTGGTGATAGGAAACACACTTGGATTCTTAAAAAGTGCCTCATTTATGTATTGAAATTAAATATTGATAATACCAAGGAGAGACAAACCTAATAGATAATATATTTGACAATATTGATATAAAAATGAATCAATTAGACTGTATAAAAAATTATATATATACACAATGGGATATTACTCAGCAATAAAAAAAAGAATAAAATAATGTCATTTGCAGCAAAATGGATGAAACTGGAGAATATTATCTTAAGTGAAGGAACACAGGCTTAAAAAGAGAAATGCCATATGTTCTCATTCATATGTAGGAGCTGAATCTTACTTGAAGGAAGAAAAAAAGTATACATTCATAGATACATAAATGTGAACAATTAACACTGGCTAAAAAGGAAAAATATAAACAATAAAAAGAGAAGGAACTAGTGAGAAAAAGCAAAGCTTGCAGAAGGCAAGGAAGGAAGGGGAAATAATGCAAAGCAATAAACAGGGAGAGAATCTCAATGTAAATGATGCAATTTTATGAATACATGAGGAAAATAGGGGAATATAACTCATAATTGCATACGAGTTTTACTATATATTAATTAAATGATTCCCTAAACTTTGTAAGATGATGAAAGTGTAACCGAAAGCAATGTAATAGTTGCACAATGGAAATAGCAAATGCCATATTACCCTGTACTCCACCAACATTTATCAAAAGGGGAGAAATATGAATCAATTACGTAAAAGATTTTAGTTTTATTACCTTTTTTAAGTGTCTGTGTGCAGTCCATTAAATGTTGGAGATATCTAATTTACTTAATTGACATAGGATTTATCAGGCATCTGTTCAGCTAAATCTTGCCACACATCCATTCCTATATCCTTTATCTAAAGTTGCTAGAACTTTAACTCTTGATAAACAAAATGTTCAGGAAATTAATTTATATGAAATAGCGTTGTTTCTTTAATAATAATGTACCCAGTTATGTTGAATTGGTTGGTCCTTCTGTCCAAAGACTTTCAGGCTATAAAGCTCTGTTTTAAGAGAAGACTTAGTGAATGACAATTCTAAATTCTTTATTTACTTCTTACTCTGAGTATTTGAATGACCTGTATCTTCTTGTTTAAATAGAAGTAACTACCAAAGCCCTTTACTTCCAGAGGAGACTAAAACATTAAAGTGTTTTTAAATTCTTGGTGAAGAAAAGAACTGTTAAGTACAAAATGGTCCAGATAGTGTGATTACGTAAGATAAAAACTACTGGGTAAGGGGGTGTGTGCCTGTAATCCCAGCAACTCCTGGGGACAGGCAGAAGGATAACAAGTTCAAGGCCAGAGGCAGCCTGTACAACCTATCGAGACCCTGTTTTAAGATAAATATTAAAAAAGTGGTGGAAGTTTAGCTCAATGATAGAGCACTGGCAAAGGCCCTAATTTTAGCCCCCGAATACCACAAAAAAAAAAAAAAAAAAAAAAAAAAACATGTCAAAGGATCTATACAGTATTCCTAAAGTTCATCATTTCTACTCAATAGGTATCTTATTCATTTTTTCTGAAAGAAGATGGATGTGCAAATACTCATTTTATATTTAGTTTATTTACTAAATTTTTTAATAAATTTATAAATGGGATCATAATTTTCAGATTTAAATTATTGGGTAAAAACACAGATTTTTAAAAAAATCTTGTCTTATACATACCCAAGTACTTATCCACATTAGATAATTTGTTTTTTGTTTTGTGTAGTATCAGTCTGCTCAATTTTCTCCAACTTTGAGTCCTTTTATCTTATGAAACCATTGCTTTTTTAGAAAGTTTTTTTTGTTGTTGTTGTTTGTTTTTGTGTGTGTGGTACTACGGGTTGAACCCAGGGCCTTGTGCTTGCATGCTCTGCAAGTGCTGGACCACTGAGATGCACCCTAAGCCCATTTTTTCACTTTTTGAGACAGGTTCTCGCTAAGTTACACAGACTGCCTCTGGTCTCGAACTTGCGATCCTCCTGCCTCCACCTCCCGAGCTGCTGGGATTACAGGTAGAAAGTTTTTTAATCCTCTTTGTTTCTATGTTATCCACATTAGGTAGTCTGAGTTTAATGTTGGTAATATTTAGTTCTTCTCATAATAAAAAATATTAGTTGGCACGTCTAATTTTGTTTTTGCCTTTTTTTTTTTCTCTTGAAGACTTGACATTTTGAGAATATTCACTGTTTTTTCTTAACCTTTTGAAACGGTGATCTCTGGAAATTTACAAGTCTACAAAATATAATTAGTACCTGAATGTTTGTATTTAAATGCAGGTGACAAAGTGTTGAATATTTGCATGAAATGAAGTTAGTAACAAATTTATGCTGCAGTAGTAAATTTGTCTAATTCCTCTGCTAAGGTAACCAGAATTGCCCTAATACATGTTTTTGTGATTTTGATTTGTTAGAAGTCAGCTCTTTTTTGGGATTTGTATTTTCTTTTAGATAAGAAAGTTCCCATAATTGATTCAATTTCATTTCTTGGTATTCCCCCTCTCCCCACCAATTTTTTTTTAAAACAGGAGTAATATGTAGAAGATTATGCTGCCTTTTCCCTTTTGCTCTTATCTGTTTCTTATAAGCAATATCAAATCAACTGTTACTTACCAGGCAAGTTTCAGGATGTTCATGCACATACACATTCACCAACCTGTTCTTTGCACTGCCTTAGTTTACCTTTATTTTCTAGATTTGAGGTTGTCTTGCAGATGGTATTGGTTTTGTTTCTTCAGCTTATCTTTTTTTCATTCCCTTTGCTTTGTCACTCCATTTTCTTGCTCCTGTACTTATAGGTATTCATAGCTTCATTCTTTCTACAAAGGTCTTTTAGAAAACCGTTTATCTCTTTTAATTAGAGTTTTACTAATTTCCTGTATAAAGTTTTGTATCGCGCAGGAGGTTTTTAGATGAAAAATGTATTTCCTTAAAATGTGTCAAGTTTGTCTTGCTTTAAGTGGTTAACAGTAACAATGTTAGCTTCATTAAGATCAGTGCATGGGTCAGGTGTGGTGGCACTGGCCTACATTCTGGAAGTTGAGGCAAGAGGATCACAAGGTCAATGCCAACCTTGGCTACATAGTTAAAGCCCTGTCCCAAAAAAGGTACAAATGATTAATTTCCTTAGATCATATTATTCTTGGTGCATTCAGTAAAGTGCCAGGACTTCTGGTGTAGTATAGTTTTTAGGAAACTTCATGATTATGATACATGAAAAATCAATTTTCTTTTTATGTCAATATTACAATGGTATTACAAATAGTATTATGATTTGCTGATTTGACAAATAATCTTACATGTAAATTTCAGTCTTGAGCAGCCTAGAGTCAAGTAATTGGAGTTATTAAAGCATTGGCTTTAGCTTTTCAAACACTGACCACCTACGATCATAAGCCTAACCATCAAGGGAGAAGTCATGGTGATTTGTAGGAAACATTCAAACTACAGTAAATATGTGAATTTTTTTGTGTACCATTCAAATATGAGAATTTCTTATGTTTGCTTACATATAGCAATTTGTAAGGGGAGAAAGACTTGCATCCACTTTATAGATTAAGTCAGGGAGGCCTAGAGAACTTGTAAAATTTATGATTCACAATATACTGAATTAACAAAAATTTAACAAGTATGTTTCCCCTGCAAATTTCACCATTCAGTCTTACTAGGTGTTTTGTTTACTTTCTTGTTTAATAGCAGATTTATGTATACTAGTTAATCTGTAACAGTATTAAACTTCCTAATAACATGCCTGGTTTAAAACTAAATGAAGCCAGGTGAGGTGGCACATGCCTATAATCCCAGCGACTCAGGAGGCAGAGACAGAGGGATTGTGAGTTGGAGGCCAGAGGCAGCCTACAAAATTTATCAAGACCCTGTCTCAAGATAAAAGGGTAGAAAATGGGCTCAGGGTACTGTTCAGTGGTAGAGTATTTGCAAAGTGTGAGACCCTGGGTTCAATTCACTAGTACCACCAAAAAAAAAAAAAAAAAGAAGAAAGAAAGAAAAATTTTAAAAACTAGATGAAAGAAAAATTCTTAATACTTAATTCTAAAAGAATTAATTTTTATACCACCTATTTTTAATGATGGAGGGGTTTTTTTTTTGTCTAGCTTAAGTAAATTTTTTTCAGAAGTATTTATGTAAAGCATATAAAGAGTTGTTATTCAGCTAAAATAGCTGTTGTCAGTATTAGCAGATGTACAGCAGTATATGTTTTCATTTCTCCATGCTTGTCACTGCTTTATCTTACCCTGAAGAAAATCAACTCTAAGAAAATTTTTCAGTGGAATTTGAGTTTGTTTTGTTTTTTGTTTTTTGTTTTTTTTGCTAATCTTATTTGTAGACTGATGGAACAAGGTAATGAGATGTTGAACTGTTTGGGTGGGTTGGGGACAGAGGTGGGATTCTTTGAATGCTTTGTGTGAATTATTTTGAGACACTGTATTTTAGAACTGATATGTATGTATTACATTGGACTAGAATGCCTCCCCATTAGTACAGTTATACTGTGCATGCAGAACTAGTGTGACAGAAGGTGCATGAATATTTTCACCAATGAGATGGCACTGATTTTTTCTAGCTTGCACTTTTATGATTAATACGCATGTAATTTATTCATTTGCTTATATGATGCTGGCTGAATTTTTTTTAACATTTTTATAAAGATGCAGTAATCTATCTTTATTACATTAGATTTGTAATATCAGTTTATTCAAAGAATAATAACCTTCAAATTTGTGATACATAAAAATGAAGCATCATTTAACTGTTGTTGATATTAAATGCTTAGAAACTTATGACATGAGCATTTAGTTTGAGTTGAGTACCAAAACTGAGACTGCACCTTTAAAGTATTTTGAGTATATGCTATTAAGACATTTTTATTATGATTATGCAAAGCTATAACAGTTTACTGCCACCAGCTTGCGTTGCCAACTGCTGATTTTTTTTTTTCTTTTAATAATATGCTGCATGTAGATAAAGATGACCTCTCCCCAACTGCTGAGGTTTGGGATGTAGACCAGGGACTAATAAATAAACTGAAGGAACAGTACAAGAAGGAACGAAAGGGGAAGAAAGGGGTGAAGAGTAAGTGCAGATTCTGACTATTATAATTTTTGTATACCAATACTGAGAAAAAAATTCTTCAATTGTTTTTTTCATGTAATTTTTTTGTTTCATAAAGGGAACAACTAACTTTAAACTTTGTCTGTTGTATAATCGAAACTTACTTGGGTATAATTTAGAATGTGTTATTGATCAAGTAGAAAATCACTTTATAGATAAGGGTGAAGGGAAGATTTTGAGTTTTTTAAACTTTAAGAAGTTTACCAAAATATAAGGATGGTTGGCCGTACAATCTAAAATAATAGAATTTTGTTCAAAAGGGAGAAGAGTATAAATTTATATGCTTTTAATAAATGTGATATTAAAGCTATACCCAACTCATATCCAGATGACATTTCATAGTTTGGGAATCTTTAAACACAGTGAGTAGGAGAGCCCTTTCCATAGTTTCAGTTTTCTGGCCATAATCCAACCAAAGATAACACCCACCCCCCCCACATTTCTCCTTGGTAGTATTTTCTACTCTAGTGCGGGAAGGCCATGAGGGGAGAATAGTGATAATAAGGTTTATTTGGTCAATAGCTGGATGCCTTTTGGTGCCTTAAGTGTGTTTTTCACTGTGACATTTTGACCAACATACTGTAAAAGTATAAATGCAGCTGTAGAAACTCTCTCAAAGAAGTAATTCATTTCTATCTTGTGACTCAAACTTCACAGTATCCACATGAAAAATATATTCAGACCTGTGGTATTAAATGTACAGATTTGAAACATTTTTTGGATTTAAAAAATTTATTTATTTATTTATTTATTTATTTATTTATTTATTTTGGGTGGTACGGGGGTAGAACCCAGGGCCTCGCCCTTGAATGCTTTGCAAGTGCTGTACCACTGAGCTGCACCCCCCAGCCCATTTTTTTGTTACTTTTTTGAGACACTGTCTTGCTAAATACTGCCTCTGGTCTCAAACTTGCTATCCTCCTGGCTCTGCCTCCCGAGTTGCTGCCATTATAGGCGTGTACCACTGAGCCAGGCTGGGAAAATTTTTTTGAACTGGCTGTTAACCGCTGCTAGAGAGTATCTGTCTGTCTCTTTCTTCCCCCCTCTCTGTCTCTCAATATATTATGGAGAATATAGTATATATGACAAAAACAAAAACCATAGGGGTATTTTTTCATATTCTTTGCTCTTGTGACAAATCCATACATTAGTTTTTAAAATGGCAGATGTAATGGAAAACTGTGGGTTTCCTTCAGTAGACATATAATTTATTGTGGAAGCTAATAGAGTTTTGATGTTATACAACTTTCTTTTATAACTTTTGTTATAGTTTTTGTTATTGAATGTGACTAAAACGAGAAACAATTCTTTAAGAAGTTTCAGGCTATGCTGTGAACATTTAAAAACATTTAGTGCTAGGCAGGGGCTGTGTCCAGTTTTAATATCACTTAACCTATAATGTGTGCATGTTGAGTATGAAAGTATTGCATGATTGACAGTATAGATAAAATCGCTTTTCAATGTCAGGATTTAGGTTTTTATCTTTTAAGAAATGAATATTTTAATATTGGATTATTTTATATATCTTATATACTGACAATCTGCTGAAGGTTTCTTTAGAAAATGATGCATGATGTTCCTTATAATTTAAAATAGAGGTGTCCTGCTTTTTTCTGATAAGACTGTTACTACTATGACTAGACATAACTTTTTGACATTTAGAAATAAAATGAGTGGACTCAGGAACTTTCTTAGTTACAGGTTTTAAATTTTTCTAAAGAAAAAAATTTTAAAGCATCTGTTTAAAAAATACTAAAAACAAATGAACTGCAACTAAGCTTTTAAATCGTCATGAAAGTTTGTTATTTTAAAATGGGATTATAGAGCATCAGTTTATGTCAACAAATAATCCTCTGTATATATTTTCAACTCTTAAAAAATCCAGCTTACCTAGTGCACACCTGTAATACCAGTGACTTGGGAGGCAGAGGCAGGAAGATTGCAAGTTTGAGGCCAGAGGCAGCCTGTGTATCTTAGACCTTGTCTCAAGATTAAAAATAAAAAAGAGGTTGAGGGTACAACTCAGTAGTAGAGCCCTTGCAAAGTATGTGCAAGGCCCTGAATTCAAACCTCTAGGATTGGGAGAAGGGGAGAATCCTAAACTACCCTATTGTCAAGCAATACTGGAGAACCGCTTATGTGAAATGAGTGAAAGGGAGCTATGATGAAGTCAGTTTCTGGTTAAATCAGGTGATTTGGCCCACTCTTCTTTACTTTTGATTTTATATCTTTTTTTAAAGTTTACTTTGTATAGTAGTAAAAAAAAAAATTACATATACTTGTTATTCAGACAATAGAAGAGTATAGAAATATAAAGATAATAGTAACATTCACCTCCAGTCCTGCCATTCAGAGATTAACTATCCATCTATCTTGCCCTAAAGTTTTGGAAAAGCTTTATACATAACCTTCTTTTGCATTTTTAAATAAAAATATATCAGTTTATAATTCATTGTTTATAATGAATAATTCATTGTTTATAATGTGTCTAAAATTGTGGTGGTTATATAGTATTTCATTTTGTGAAGCTAACCTACCCTCCATTAGTTAAACTTTGAGGTTGTTTCTAATTTTTAAATATTTTTGTAAACATCCATGACTTTAAGGTTACCTATGTAAGCAGATACAGAGGTGAACTTTCTAGCAGAATGTCTCAGGAAAGAATAAGAAGTGTTTACTTTTTACATTTTATTTATGAAGTTCTGCAAATTAAAAACTTTCTGCTCTTGAATATGTAGTTCAGTATGAAAATGCAGGCTCTGGATCTGTCATCTAACCAAATGTAAAGAAATACGGTAGTATCCTCTTACTTGCAGAGGACATATCATTCCAAGATCCCCAATGGATGCCAAAACTTTGGATAATACTAAACCTTATATTTTGTGCTTTTGTATACATACATACCTACTGTGTTAGCTTTCCATTGCTGTGTCAAAATACTCAAGATAAACAATTTAAAAGAAGGAAAGAACAGGGCATAGTCGTACATACCTCCAATCCCAGTATTTGGGAGGCTGAGGCAGAAGGATTGCAAGTTCCAGGCCAGCCTAGGTTATATACTAACACCCTGTTTCAAAAAACAAACAAACAAAACAAGAACCATTTATTTTGGTTCAGGGTTTTAGAGGTTTCAGCTCATAATCCTTTGGCCATGGCCTTGTTTTGGGTCTTGGAAGGTAGAACATCACAACAGGGAGCATATGGTAGAGCAAAGCTGCTCACCTCATGGTAGCCTGGAAGCAGGGAGGGAGGAAGGAAGAGGAAAACTGTCAGGGTCCCAACATAACCTTCAGAGACACAACAACCCCCTGTGACCCACTTCCTCCACCTACGCCCCACTTCCTAAAGTTTCCACCGCTTCCCACTAGCACTATCAGCTGGAGACCAAGCCTTCAATAAATGTTCTTTGGGAGAAGCTTTTTTTTTTTTTTTTTTTTCCCCCCAGTACTGGGGATTGAACCCAGGGCCTTGCACCTGCATGCTTTGCAAGTGCTGGACCACTGAGCTGCGCCTATGTTTTTTTTTTTTTTTTTACTTTTTGAGACAGGGTCTCTCTAAGTTACGCAGACTACCTCTGGTCTCAAACTTGCGATCATCCTGCCTCTGCCTCCTGAGCTGCTGGGATTACAGGTGTGCGCCACTGCACCCGGCTGTGGAAGCATTTAAGATTCAAATCATAGTATCTGTGATAAAGTTTAACTTATAATTAGACACAGTAAAAGATAATAAAAAAAATAATTTAGATCTTAGCATTGGTCTTTCTTGAGTTGAGAGCTTCAATGTTTTCACTTAAAGTACTTTATGATGTGACTTTGACATACACAAATTGCTGGCATCATCTCTTGCTTTGAGTTATATTAGTAAAATAAGGGAGTGAGTGCCACATCTCCCGTTTTTGTGGTGCCAGGGATTGAACTCAGGACCTCAGAGACTACAGAGCAGTACTCTACCAACTGAGCTAAACCCCAGCACATGGATATAGTAGACAGATGCTTATCCTGAACAAGACAGAACTGGCTGGTGTGAGACTTCGTCTTGCTATTCAGCATGGTATGCCTCTTAAAACTTACACATTTTTAAAGTGGAATTTTCCATTTAACATTTCAGACTGTGGTAGTTCACTATTGGTGACTAAAACCACAAAAAACCATAGATAAGGGGTCACTGCTGTAAAAACTTTAGTGGCTCATAAATTTCTAATGGTCTTAACTCAAGTAGATCATCATTAATACTAAGGTTTTTTTTTAATCTCATGAACCATTTATTTATTGGTAAAATATTTTATGTGAGAAGATAACTCATCAGTTTTCTTAGAATTT
>VMDO01003125.1:78535-150320 GCA_007922755.1 Pedetes capensis
TTTTTTTTTTTTTTTTTTTTTTTTTTTTTTTTTTTTTTTACTTTTACTTTTTGAGACAGGGTCTCGCTAAGTTACGCAGACTTCCTCTGGTCTCAAACTTGTGATCCTCCTGGTTCCGCCTCCTGAACCGCTGGGATTACAGGTGTGCGTCACCTCGCCCAGCTATGGCACTAAATTTGTAGTGTTTTCCTCATCTGCTTTGAGGAAACAGCTTGCTAACTTTACCACAAGGAATCAGCAGATGTAATCCAATCTAGGTTTCTTTCTTTCTTTTTTTTTTTTTGAAGGGAAAGAAAAGTGGCAAGAACGTGGACTTTTTTAACTTTGTAAAGATTCATCCAAAAGTTGACTAAATGGAAAGGCTTCTAAAATCAAGTGCTAAGCTGAAGTTTCTCTATATTCTGGTTTGTTTAGTCCATTACATCTAATTTTTTTCCTCTGTACTTGAGGCAAGGGAAAATAGCTTAAAAGTGACAGTCTTGCCTTGGAGTTTAGAAATATTTTGATGTGTTTTTCTTGTTAAGTGAGATAGAAGGAGATGATCCAAAAATATAGTGAATGTTTAAGTTTAAAAATTTTATTACAGTAAAACACACATTGCCATTAACTCCTTCAAAACGTTTAAAATATTCACATATTTTTTATTACCCCTTGTATTTAAGAGATGTATTTTATCTGTCTATTAATGCTTCTAGAAATCAAAAGTATGCCAGGTGTGGTGGCACATGCCCATAATCTCAGTGACTTGAGAGGCAGATAGAAGAGGATCACAGATTAGAGGTCAGAGGCAGCTGTATAACTTAGCTAGAATCTGATTCAAAATAAAAAAAAAATAAAAAGTAGGCTGCAAGTGCAACCCAGTGGTAGAGCACTTGCAAAGTGTGTATTAAGCCCTAGGTTCAGCTCCTCAGTACCACAAAAATACATAAAAGTCAGGACTGTGAAACTACAGAGATTATGCAATTACTTTTGTCTCAGACTTCAAAGAGTTAAGCTTCCTTTTCCTTTTAACTTCTTATTTGACCCCTTCCTTCCTTCCTCCCTTCCCTCCCTCCCTTTCTTTTTCTCCCCTCTGCTTCCTTTCCTATTCTTTTTCTTTTTCTTTTTCTTTTTCTTTTTTTCTTTTTCTTTCTCATTACTAAGTGGTTGAACCCACAGAATCACTTTTCCTTTATTTCCCCCCAGCACTAGGGGTGAACCCAGGGCCTCATGTGCATGCTAGGTGCTCTACCATGGAGCCACCCTCCTTTTTTTATTTTGAAATAGCATCTTGCTAAGTTGTGCAAGCTGTGTCTGGCTTCAAGCTCATGATTCTCCTGCCTCAGCCTCCCAAGTCACTGGAATTACAGGAGTGTGCCATCACACCCAGGTGTTTTGCTGTAATAGAGCCGTGTCATGTTAATGGTTGTCAGTTGAAAGATTTAATTGTAATGATAATCAGAAAATAGAGCAGATCTAGCAAACATAGCTAAATCCTTATCTTAAAATGAGCTTATCATTTATAGATTGTTTGCCTGTTAACAGTTGGTTTTGCTTCAGAATAAAAGTTGATTAAGGTAGAGCACATTTCAGAAAGAGAAACCATTAGACTCCTTGAAAAGTACTTTTATTTACAATAGTATGTGTAGGAAGATAAGTTTCATATGTCGTAAGTGTGTGTATTTGTAAATGTGAACTTAAAAACACTAGCCAGCGTGGGCTACATAGTGAGCTCCAGGCTAGCCTGAGCTACACAGTGAGACCCTGTGTTGAAAACCCAAGGGAGGAAGAAAAAAAAAAAAAACTAACATACCAGTTGTTTGGCTTATATTTACCATAATTAGTGTTTTCTGTTGTGCTTCAGTTTATTTAGAGGCTTGTGCATTTATATAAAACTTGGAAGTCGTGGTTAAGAGGTACCTGGGTTGCTTTTTAGAATTCATAGAATTATAAAGTGTTTTTCTTCTCAGAACAATTAGAAAAAAGCTGAATGTAGTAGTGCATGCCTGTAATCCTAGTACTTGGGAGGCTTAGGCAAGAGGATTGATGTGAGTTCAAGGCCTGCTTGGTTTACATAGAAAGTTCTAGGCCAGCCTGGGCTATACAGCAAGACTTTGTTTCAAAAAAATATGCCCAAAATTAGAAAAAGTATTTCTCCTATAACTTCTAGCTGTAATTAAGAACTGGTTTTTAATTAATACTAATATACCTTTTAATATGTGTATAACATCCTGTTATACTAGTAGCATTACAGTCTTCTCATTTTATTTGAATCTTTTATTGAATTTAGCATATTTAGAGTATTGAATAGATTTAGAAAAAAAAGAATACACATTAAATTTGCACTTGAGGGACTAGGGGTGTTGCTTAGTGGTAGGGTGCTTGCCTTAGCATGCAAAAGACTTTGGTTCCATCTATCTCCAGCACTCTCCAAAAAAAAAAAACCCAAACCTACAGTTGAGAGATGATCTACTGTGACTGTGGTTTGTGGTTATAAATTCTGCTTTCATCTTTTTTAAAATTAATTAATTTATTTATTACAGTACTTAAGGGTTGCATCCAGGGCCTCCCACCTACTTTTCAAGTGCTCTGCCACTGGGTTGCACCTGCAACTGCTCTTATTTTGATTTATTTATTTATTTATTTATTTATTTATTTATTTATAATCAGAGTCTTGCTAAGTTGCGCACACTGCTTCTGGCATAGAACTTGTAATCCTCCTACCTCCTCCTGAGTTGCTGTGGTTACAGGCATGGTCGCAGGTCTGCTTTCATCTTTCAACAGCTTTTGGGAAACTAGAGCAGAGAAGTTCCATCTTTTCCTAAACTTGATACTGTGCTACACAGAGATAATATATGCAAATAATAATTAGTACATAATATTGGATCCTAAATTTGAACAATGATTTATCTCTTACTCTCTCTTCTATATCTCCAATTCCATGTGTACAATAAAACTGTTACGTCACATTATAACAAAAAACTTTAGAGTTTTTATTGTTTTATTAGCTGTCATATGATGGAATTATTTACAACATAATATTTAATAATGTCAGATTTTAAGGTACACACAAGTATAATGAGAGTATGTAGGGAAAAAAGCTTTACAGAATCATTAGAATTAGTTTGAAGAATGAGGAGAATTGGGATAAATTGAGGTGAATGTTAGAATATAGGAACTGTGTGTGTAGGAATTATTCTCACCTTTCTGAGTAATAAATGAAGGCATATATGACAAAATATGTTAGAAATAATCTTGGTAAGCATTGATACTATATCGAAACTGCTTTGCCTGGAAAATTGAGGAGATTTATATTGTGGATCATTAAAAGAAAAGGTTAGATAGAAAAAATGAGAACAGATCATGAAGGCTCTGCAAGGTTCTTTGATCTAAATAGTGTTGAAGTACCATTATGAGTTCTGAGCAAAGGGTGATATAATGAATGTGATAATTTGGGAAAATTAATTTAGTTGTATTCAAATTTGATAGAAGGCAAGTGGAGATTGGAAGTGGTAAAAAAAAAATGGAATCTGTTTCAATAAATCGTAAGGATGGGAGCCTTGATTACAATAAAGTCAATAGAGAAAAAGATTAATCTGAATAATACTTTAATGCATGATTCTTTTTTTAAAAAAACCACTCTCCCCTTTATTTTAAAAATTACTAAGTTTTGGTTGCAGAATTTTAAGAACAGAAATGTAATTAATAGTAGTCATACCTGTATGAGTGGGAAAGTTATAAAGGAGAGATTTGTGAGAACAATGTTTATTTTCTTTCTCATTGAATTTAACTGTTGGATATCCACTTGGCATTTTTTCATTTCTTGGAGAATTTGTTTATTATCACTTCCTTGATAGGGAACTAATCCTCAGGTAACATCAAGTTTTCCCACTATGATTATTTTAGAAAATTCAGACTACATGATAAATACACATATCTAGAAGTTGAGTTGCAGAAGCATATCTAAGAAGTTAAGAATTACTGTAAAAATAGAGCTAGTAAATATGTAAAATTACATGTACTTCCATTAAGTCTTAGCATCTCATTGCCTGTCATTTTGTTAGGGATATATAGATGAGTTATATGTCCTATAGAGTAATTAATATGTAAATAGCCACAGCGAATTTAATATTCATATAGTAGTCTAATGAATTAGTCCATTAATACTGACACTTGTGGATATAAGGTCATAATGTTTGGTCTTGGATTTTCCTATTTTAATTGTTTTTATTTTATGTTGATTTTATTTTGTCTTTTCAAATTATTTTTTTCTGACATTCTTAATACTAAATTTTCTTTAAAAATACGTGGTTCAAAATAAATCATCTTCCATTCAGAGTTAAAGAATATATGTGTGTGTGTGTGTTTACATACACATACACACACACACACACACACACACACACACACACACACACATATATATATTTTATTATTATTATTTTTTTTTTTTGTACTAGGGGTTGAACCCAGGGCCTCATGCTTGCAGGTTTTGCAAGTGCTGGACCATTGAGCTGCACCCCAGCCCATGTTTTTACTTTTTGAGGCAGGGTCTCGTTAAATTACACAGACTGCCTCTGGTCTCGAACTTGCGATCCTCCTGCCTCTGCCTCCCAAGTTGCTGGGATTACAGGCATGAGCCACCACCCCCAGCACAAGAATATGTTTTTGAGATGTGTATATTTGGGCCTGAATTACCCAAGCCCTAGTTAAAATTTTCCTTTTAAATTTATGACCTATGACAGTGTTGACTTTTCTTATCATTGTGAGAAATTCAAAGAGCTCATGGGTAAATCAGTGATTTCAAACTTGGAAAAGTGAAAAAACATTTGAGACAAACAATGTTAACAACCAAATCTAACAAACTGGGGTTGTTAATGACAAATTTATGCTAATTGGCAGGAATGTATCCATGAAAACACCAGAGAACATTGACTGTTGCACGTTCATAAAAATCATGTGTATTTAACTTTTTTAGACAATGAATTGAGTTGAAAAGCCCATGTTTTATTTTTTACACTAGGAAACAGTAAACACAAAAATGTTCCTTTGTTTTAATATTTTCTGTGTCTATGAACTTACAAAATATTGATTAACAAAAGTTTCTCTTTCTCTCCATCTCTATCTCCATCTCTATGCCCCCATATATGTTAAAATACACAGTGCACATATATATTCGCAAATATCCACAGAATAGTGAATATTTTAAATATTTAAGCTAACTTAATGGGTTTTGGTGGATGGCATAGAAAATATTTTAATGACTTAGACTTCTTAATAGCCTGTTTTATTAGTAAATTGGTTTACTAAGGCTGCTAATAAGTCAAGCAGTAGACATTAAATGAACCTCTACTGCTGACATTAACTTCCAGGGGTCAACAGGACAAAACTGTGACTTGATAGCTGATCTGGGAGATGATAAGCTGCCTCACATCCCTTCAGGAATCATTAATCAGTCTAGGTCAGCCTCTACTAGAATGGTCTGCATGTTCAAGAGCAGAGGAAGGTATAAAATTTAGTTACAGTGTTTGTTTACATTGCAGAAGACCTTAACTCCAAATTACATTGTAACAGTATAAATTTGCTACTGTGTAAAATGCTGAAGATCATCTTACCTGACCTTCAGAGGTGTTGGGCAAGCCCTTGGTATAATTGTTTTAGGGATTTTCGAACCTTGGCTTCTAGTTCTTTATATTTTTGTTTTTGAGGTTAGGTAGAGTTGTTTCCATCATAGGTCAATTCAGAGTACCTTCCTTAAATTTAACTTTATCTTACCTATCTAGTAGCAGGAAAATAATTTATAAAAATAACCTTTAAATAATCCATATGGGAAAAACTATTTAACTGTCACATAGCTTAAATTTGCAACTATTAATCGCTACCACTTACTAGAAGACACTAAGTACTAGGCATTGTGCTTGGAACTTTAGGTATGTATTACTTCTAAAAATATGTGTAACTGTTGCCTAATTTAATTATTTTAGAATAAAGACCATCATTATTTTTAACTTGGTAGCAAATATCACCTAGTAATGCGTTTTCTTTTTTTTTTTTTTTTTGGTACTGGGGGTTGAACCTAAGGCCTCATGCTTGCATGCTTTGCAAGTGCTGCATCACTGAACTGCACCTCCAGCCCATTTTTTTACTTTTTGAGATAGGGTCCGGCTAAATTACGCAGACTGCCTCTGGTCTTGAACTTGGGATCCTCCTTCTTCTACCTCCTGAGTCACTGGGATTTACAGGCATGCGCCACCACACCCAGCTAGCATTTTCTAAAATTTGTCTAAAGCAGAAATGTATAGGAAATGAAATTGCTACATAAGTGTTTTTTTCTAAAATTGATTTTAACTGAAGATGTGTAGCTATACTTGAATAATTTATAATTCTAGATCTAGGTAGTTACAATTCTTAGTTTTTACCCAAAGATTATTTTAATATATGGTATGTAATATTTATTAATAATTTGACATAGATTTAACTTCATCAATGTTTCTGCTTTTGCTGTGTTAAGGGGATTTCTTTTTCCCAGCCAAAAAAAATTTTTTTTTTCTAATTCTTCCCACCCAGTGCTGAGAACTGAACCCAGGGCTTTGCACTTGCAAGGCAAGTGCTCTACCACTGAGCTAAATCCCCAATCCTTCTTGAATATATCTTAAGGTTTTTTTGATGACATATTTCCCTTATATCTATAGTTAAATAATTTTGCATTTTTTCTCATCTTAATTTAAGATTTCTTTTTCCTCGTTTTTTATTGGAAATTTTTAATGTACAACTTAATGTGTTTCATTGTGACATTTCCATATATGTGATTCATTATACATTGTTCACATAACTTCCTCCTTACCCACTCGTGCCCCTCCTCCGCCATCTCCCTATTTCTCTTTACCTCTTTAACCTGTAGGAACATTTGAAGAAAAATAAAAATCATTAATATAATAAAACCAAAGCAAAAGGAATAAAAGTAAAATATTCTGTTGGTTTTCACTGATGAATTATTTTCCTGTTTTACTTTAGGAAATATCTGCTAAAATGCGCACACTCTTTCATATTTCATTTTGTACATTTAGCAATTTAGCTTCTTTTTTAGTGTATTTTACCATATAATACATAGTACAGTTTACAAAAAATGTCTGAAATCGACATATTAAACTGCAGACTTTGCAGTTTTAAGACAAAGACAAAGCCATAAGCCAGAGTGTGCATGCCTGAGGTAGGAGGATTGTGAGTTCTAGGCCAGCCCGTGCTACATAGCAAGACCCTGCCTGTAAAAAAATAGAAAAGACAAAGACATGTTATCAGTATGAACCCTTTTAAATGTTTCAAACCAACTTATGAAAAAAGCCATTCAAGGCTCACTCTGTAAAAAACAATTTAGAGTTGTGTGTTTATGTATATGTTTTAAAGAAAAAAATGTAAGCCATTGATCTCTTTCATAATGGTGGGAGGAGGGAAAGGGGGCAATTGGATGAGTATGAACTTCATTACATCTTTCAAAGAATGAATCTTACTAAAATATATCATTTAAAGAGATTTGAGTTTGAACTCAAATCATGTTCCTAATATATTTCAGTAGCATCCTCTAGTTTCAAGCTTCCTTTTTGAATTCCATGTTATACTTCAATTTATAAAGAAAAAATACCTATTTTCTAGGACACATACTTCTATATCATAACCTTTCAGATTCTTGTTAACAAAGACTTAAGATATACCTCATAGTCACTGGCATAAATGAAATTAACTATTGGACTGTGTTCTTTAAGTTTGATAAAATTGGAGGAAAGGGGCTGGTGATGTAGCTAAATGGTAGAGTGCCTAACATGCACAAGGCCCTAGGCTAAATCCCCAGCATCAGGGGTTAAAAAAAAGGAGAAAGGAAGAGTTTGATATGTGACCTCCAGGTTTTCTTGGTCATATTTCCATCAAAAGGAGGATTAATTATGGAACTGTATAAAGGACTTTATTATAAGATCCCACTTCAGAGACCCTAAAGCCGCTGTGGCGTCCGATCCCATGAGATCTCATAAGCTAAGCAGGGTCAGGCCTGGTTAGTGCTTGGATGGGAGACCGCCTGGGAACACCAGGTGCTGTGGGCTTGGGAGAAGGACCCAGCAACCCACTCCCAAAAAACAATCACCCATCGAAAACCCTATGGATAGCAGAGAAACAGACAATAGTGCTTCGTTGCTACGTGTGGGACACTGATTCGATAGGACCTAACACCACCACCACCAAGATTTTCATAAAAGAAAATGCTAATAAAATAATAGTATTTTTAAATTGCTTGATAGAATCACTTAGGATACCTAATAAAAATGTTATATTTTCTATCATTAAATTAAAAACTACTTTTAATAATTCCATTTTTCTTTGAATTATTAATGACATTTTTATGCTTATGTAGCCATGTGCTACAGTAATCATATTAACAATAAAATGAATTTGTAGCATAGACATTAATTCCTTTGGCAGAGAAACGAGCAAACAAATTGAATATTTATTATGATTATCATATGTAACAATGATGGTTAATATGCAAAGCAGAAAGAGCAACTTGAAAGATATTTTGAACAGGTGTGTATGGGTGTGTGTATAAATAAATGCTCAGTAAGCATACTAGCTTGATATGTGTGTGTGTGTGTGTGTGTGTGTGTGTGTGTGTGTGTATCTATAGAGAAAGTGACAGAACTGTAGTAACATGACTAATTAGAGATGAGTATAATACTTATTGTTAAGCACAGTTAATCTAAAATTCCAGTAAAACTAATATCGCCAAGGCATTTCTCTTCACATGCCTCTACATTAATGAATGGTTAATAGGAATAACTCTGCACAAAGAACTTGTAAGAAGGAATTCTAATTTGTTACAGTAAAGATATTTTATTGGGCTTTCAGATTTGTGCTCATGAATACTTATATATTCGTGAGTGGGAGGAATTGTGTGTTTTATTTTAACTTAGAAACTTTATGAGGTTAACAAAAGAATTCTTTGTCTTAGCAAAAAATACTTCAGAGTAAATTTTACATAATGACTTTCATATAATTGTTCTTAAACATAGTTTTAAACTATTAATTTTATAGTTCCTAGCTGCTTCTGGTATTGCCAATAACTGTGTACTAGATGTTAATAGGAAAGAATCAGTGCTACATACTTAGATTCAATAAGTATAACCATTAAAAGATTAAATACTACTTAACATCCCTGTATATATATTTTCTATCAAATGGTTTCAAATTTACATCAGTTGCTGAATCACAACCTTATTTTAGGACTATCTGAGTCAAATTATACAGCTTACTTTGATAGGATAAAATAATAATACAATATTCTAAATAAAGATGAATTTTGCTTTTGCTATGTTGTTGTTAGGTACCGTCCAGTCAAGTCCAACTTACAGTGCAACAGAATGAAATACTACCCAACTCTGTGCCATCTGCCCAGCACTGTTGTCAGTGCTTCTTTACCATTCGTTCATAGGGTTTTAGACTGCTGATTGTTTCAGGAGTGGACTACTGGGTCATTCTCTCAGTCCCCAGTATTCCCAGGCGGTCTCCCATCTAAGGAGTAATTAGGCCCAACCCTGCTTAGCTTCTGAGAGCTGGTGCCAAGGTGGTATGGCTGCAGACACTTTTGCCATAGTATATACGAATTGTATCTTCTCCGCAGTATTAGTGTTCACCATCTGATTTTATTATACTTAGGTTTCCTGTTGCATATTAAATTTATATCATTTTTATAGACATTTTTCAAAATTTATCAGCTTGAACTGTTTTGAACGTTTTTCAAATTTGTTCATGAATTTTAAATGTTTTGGTATGTTGAGTTGTTTTGTATTACAATGACCTGAGTATTTCTCTCTTAACATCTTAACTTTAACATTTTGCTTTCAAAGCATATGCTTGAAATGATAGTGATAATTATTGATTACATTAAAACTATAACAGTAAAATATTTAGATAACTGTCATTTGCCTTTCAAATTATGGCAGAATTTATTTTAATTGGTCAATAGTATGTAAATAGAGGTAAAAACATTAAAGTAATTTAATCAAAGCTGCCAATATGAACATGGGAAGCTATGATAATCCACATGATACAGATGAGGAAACTAAAGTGAAGCCTTCTCTTTGAAATGGCAATTCCAGTCAGAAACTTAAAGTTCTATAGCCAATATAAATTAGTTGCTTCACTTTAGAAGTATCATGGTAAAAATCACAATTAAAACTTTAAAACTAGAAGGCATTCTGAAGATTACATGGATTAACCTTTTAGGAAACTGACATTATTAGTGGTAGAACTGCCTTTTTCCTAGATCATTGGTGTTATTAAGTGATAGTATAGCAGACTGTTTGGAAATTATTTACTTTTGAATACTTGCATTTTTGTCAGGAACTAGATTACTTGGCACTTCTTCAGGAAACAAAAGGATTTAGCAATAGCTCATGAACTTTTTAAAATTAGTATATGAGCTTCGAGGTCCATAGTAGAGGTTTGTTCCCCATGAATAGCTGAAATCTGGTATTTAACTCCTTTCATCAAAACTTGTCCTGTTTCTTATTTAACAAACTACAGGTATAATTTACTGAAGCAATAAGAGATTTAAATGGACAAAGCTTTTGTGCCTACCTCCCACCCTAGGAAAATATATGTAGTGTATATTTGATGTGTGAAAGATTACTATATTGCAATTTCAACACATTTGTTTATTACTATTTAGTAATAGTATTTTTTTTTGAGTGGAAGAAAGTAGGAATTCATTATATTACTGAATTTTGTAACTGTTAAGTGCTTAAATTTCCCCCACAGTATTGTCTTGTACTGTATGATTTTTCAGCATTTAAGAAGCGGTTTTGTTCTTTATAGCTGAACCAATAACGTTTCCATCTGGAGGAGGCAAGTCATTTATTATGGGTTCTGATGATGTTTTGTTAAGTGTACTGGGCCTTGGAGACCTTGCAGACTTGACGGTAACAAATGATGCAGACTATAGTTATGATGTAAGTGCAGTTTTATTTTTAATTTTTTAATGATTTAATAGAAGGCTCCTTATTTTTGGAATCACTTGTAAAGCAGAATTAATGTCAAGGTGCATGGAAAAGATAAACTTAAGTGTGTTATTGTGTTGATTTTAAGTGATGCAGTTTTTCTAACTTCCTTTGTGGTGTTTAAATTTTTTGTAGGTATTTTGGTGGATTAGCTAGGAGTTTGGAATTATTATTTATATTGGTCAATAAATACATCTTGAGTAGTCAACTCTCAATTATCTACTCAAATGAAGCCATATTTTGGTGTTAGCAAGAAAAAATAGATAATCTGAATCAGTTATTTGCCTTTAGGATACTTCCTTAAAACCATATTTTATTTGTGAGCTTTTATTTTCTTAAGAATAATGCTAAAGTTAATGCGCATCATTTCCTGAATACTTAACTCCATTTGAGGGATAGAGAAAGGATGGAGGAGGTGGGAAAGACAGTATTAGAAGTAAAACTATTCTTGGATTAAATATTTTCTAGACACTTAACACTCAATTGAGAGTTCACTATACTTCTTTAGAATTTTATGTTTATGAATTGCAGTTTTCCAGCAAATTATTTTCTTTTGTACCATTTCTTTTTTCTACATTTTATATTTATGCTAGCATGCCACTTAGAAACATCAGCCCTAGTGGGCTGTGTTATTCTCCTTAGTATTTTTTAAATATAAATACAACTAACTAAATTCTAGTAAACTTTTAACTACTTTAGAAGTGGTTTCACAGCTTATCTTACAGACGGAGAAATCAGGTGAAAAGATTAACCGCTGTCAATATCAAGAATTGGGGAAATGATATGAAAATATTCATATATAAGGTCTTTAGTTCAGACTTTTAGAAAGTACCTTAACTCGCTGCCTTTAAGTTTTTCACATGCTAGTAAAGCTCCCTAACTAAAAACTGTACTACTTACTACCATACTCTTGGATATTTGGTAACTTACATGTATTTGTTTTGTTTTCATGTAAAGTATTGCAGTAATGGCAGTTATTTTGTTCTCATCTGACATTTAATAGGAGCATTGGGGTTAGCTTGATGATTAGGTAAAAATAGATTAAGAAACTGTTCATTTTACCTAGGTACTTAAAAGGCTAATAAGATTATTCTTCTGAATTCTTATTTATTGATAAAGTTATATTGTAAAGTTTTTAAGGTATTAAATTTCTGTTGGACACTTTAGGCAAACAATTTTAGATATATGACTTAAACACACCAAAAAGAAACAAGATCTCCCTATGCCCACTAGTTTGTTACTTTTACCAGTAAAGTAAGTATGATTTTTCTTTTTAGTTACCTGCCAATAAAGATGCCTTTCGAAAGACATGGAATCCCAAGTATACACTACGTAGCCATTTTGATGGAGTACGGGCATTAGCTTTTCATCCTGTAGAACCTGTGCTGGTTACTGCCTCTGAGGACCATACTCTGAAACTTTGGAACTTACAAAAAACAGTTCCTGCCAAAAAGCAAGTATTTTCATGTTAGCTACATTTTTTTTTCTAATTTTGTTTGTATGAATAATTCTTCCTCTTTACTCCGCTGTATCTTTTTTTTTTTTTTTTTTTTTTTTTTGTGGTACTGGGGGTTGAACCCAGAGCCTCGCACTTGCATGTTCTGCAAGTGCTGGACCACTGAGCTGCACCCTCAGCCCATTTTTTTACTTTTTGAGACAGGGTCTTGCTAAATTATGCAGACTGCCTCTGGTCTTGAACTTGCGATCCTCCTGTCTCCGCCTCCCAAACCGCTGGGATTACAGGCATGTGCCACTGCACCTGGCCCTCCTCTGTATCTTTTATGTACACATTTAATCTCCCTGATACCTTTTTAATATCAGCCAGTGATTTATGGTTACTTAACTACCTTCTCTTTCCTCATCTTTTTTTCTCCCTTTTAGGAGTGCCTCTTTAGATGTAGAGCCTATCTACACATTTAGAGCACACATGTAAGTTTTATTGAATTAGTACTTAACAGTCATAGTTATTGTTAATAACTATTATTTATTAGTCCACAAACCTTGTTATTTTCTCAGTGTTAGTTTGATGTTTGAAAAGACATTGATTGAATAATGTCACATTTGATGGGTTATATTAGAATGTGAATTATAATACTATTGTTCAGATGTACATGTTTACCTAAAATAGTTTTTAGATATCACATAACTTCAGAGATGGGAGATGGGAATTTGAGTTTCTTCTTGGGATTTATAAGTAACGTTTCCCCTTTTCTTTCCATAATAGTGGTCCTGTTCTATCATTAGCTATTAGTTCTAATGGAGAACAGTGTTTTAGTGGTGGTATTGATGCAACCATCCAGTGGTGGAATATGCCTAGTCCTAATGTGGATCCATATGATACATATGGTAAGTAAAAAGGCCAAAATGTATATTTTGAATGAGGTGATAAAAGTAAATACTTCAAATGTCATTACAAAGTTCTTTAAACGTGTATTAGTCTCTTCATTTAGTTCTTCCATTTGCCCAGTAAGTTGCTTGATTAAACAGAAAAATTAAATGGTATGCCATGAATATTTAATTCTATGGTGTCTAAAAAAAAAACTGTATTAAAATGTTAATCTCAGTAATAGTTAATAAAAAAGAAGAGAGAAACAATATAAGCAACAGATTTTTAAACTCATTATTTATGTAAGTATTTAAATATTAACTAAAAGACGGGAAATAAACAGAAACAGGCATAAACCAGATCAGCTCTTTTGGAAGGCCAAAAATTATTTAATTTAAAAAAAAAAAAAAAAACTTTTTTAAAAGTTGAGTCTCACTGTGTAGCCCCAAGTTGGCCTCAAACTCAAGTCAGTCCTCCCACCTCAGCCTCTCAAGTGCTGGGATTATAAGTGTGTGCCACCAAAGAGAGGAAAAAAGAAACTCTTTGATTTAGAAATCTTTTCCACAGAAAAATATGCATACATGTTCAAATTCATTCATATGGGTATTGGTCATAGTTACAAAAAGTTAAGGCAAAATGTTCTTTGTTCTGTTTATTTAACACGTACTTGGTGCCTACATTTGCCAGTCATAATGATACGCACTTTTTAACGAAACGATTTAGTCTAATAGAAAAGATATACATTAAATAAGTGAGAGTTTGGGAGTCTGTGGCTAAAATTGTTTTTAAAATCCATAGATATAAATGATGTACCATAAAATTTGTCTTTTAAAAGTATATAACTTAGTAGTTTTTACTGTGTACCCAGAGTTGCGCAGCCATCACCACTGTCTTCATAATTTCAGAACATTTTCATCACCAGTACTGGGTTTTTGACATGGGTAACTATATACTGGATAGTAGCATTTCCTGAAATGGATATAGAACAAGTGTGAGGATATGTAAGTTGGTGTGTTGGATTTTAGGCATGTTAAGAGAGAGCAGTGTCAAGTAGGTAGTATACAAATATGGAGCTCAAAGAGATCTGGGTCAAAGATAAATTCTCTATACCAATGATATTTGAAGCTATGAGAATGGATGACATATGGGGGAGTGTGTTGTGTAGGGTAAGAAAAGAAAATAACCTGGAAGTGAACTTTTCAATAACCCTGACCTTGGAAGGGTGGCTAGAGCAAGAGAGCCAACAAATGAAACTGAGAAAATGTAACCCAAGAGGTAGGTAGGAAGAAGTGGAAGAGAATGAAGAATCATGGAAACACGCCCAAAGGAGAAACTATTTTGAGGAGGAAGCAGCCTCATATTTAGATGTTAGTGAGAGATCTAATGCTAGGAGAATAAAAAGGACCCTTTTTATAAGTAACACATAGGTCACTTAGATTTTGGCCAGACAGTTAGAGGTTAGATGCCTGAGCTAAGACTATAGGAAGAAGGTACCTCTTGAAACCTTGTATATGATGGGAACAACAAAGAAAAAATGGTTTTCTTTAATCATCAAAGAAAGAGTATCAATTTGGTAGAATGGAGATCATCATAGGTGATTTTTGCAAGATTCTTTTGGAGTGGTAATGTTATCAGAAACCACATTGGAGTCATTTGAAGAGTAAATGGGAGGTAAAAACTATATTTACTTCCTGTGCTTTTCTACTGTTTGGCAGAAGGATAGTGGTAATGAATGAATTTGTTTATGTTGAGAGAGTGTGGAACATGTTCTGATTTATTTATTTATTTATTGCTGTGGTAATGATTCCAAAGAGAATATGTATAGTAGAGAGAAAACATGAAAGCAAGTTAGTGAGTTGACTGGAATTCAGAATATACCTGGTAGGTTTCACTTTTGACAAGGAGGACAATTCCTTACTGTATCTGGAAGCAAAAAGAAGATGATTTTAGACACTGGTAGATTATAGATTAGATGGCAGAAAGGTGGAGAAAAAAGGGGGTTCCTGTTTGAAGGCTGTATTGTCTTGGTAAGGTATACAGTATAATCATTCAGGAGGAACGGAATTTGAGGAATGGGGAAATGACATATTTATGGAAAGTGGGAGGAGTTTGTTAGGAAAAAAAGGACTTTATCAGCTATGATGCTCAATGTTATGAGTCCTAAAACATGCATGAGTTGGTGAATGGACAAATAAGATGTGTTAATATCCATATCCACACAGTAGAATATTACTTGGCAGTAAAAGAAATGAAGTTCTGAGAACAAGCTACAAGATGGGTGACCTTGAAGACATGCCCAGAAGCTGGGAACAAAAAGCCACATGCTGTATGATTCCATTTATATAAAATACTCAGAATAGTCTTGTCTATAGAGAGGAAGTAGACTAGAGGTTTTCTAGAGGTGCAGAAAGATAGGGAGGAGGAATTGGCAAAGTAGTAAGTAACAGAAGTGTCCTAAAATTGATGGTGGTGATAGTTGCACAACTGAATGCACTGAAAAACCATTAATTTACACTTTAAATGAGTGAGTTGTATGGTATGTAAATTATATCTCAGTAAGGCTGGGGTTTTTGGTTTACTTTGTGGTACTTAGGGGTTGAACTCAGGGCCTCACACATGTTTTGCAAGTGCTCCACCACTGGACTGCACCCCCAGCACAATTTTTACTTTTATCTTGAAACAGTTTCACTAAGTTATGCAGGCTGCAATCTGGCCTTGAACCTGCAATCCTCCTGCCTCTACCTCCAGAGTTACTGGGATTATAGGTGTGAGCCACTGCACCTGGCAAAGAGCTGTTATTTTTTAAACTATATGTTCCTTATAGAAAATTGTGGGAATACAAAATAAATGTTGAGGGAAGAAAAAAAGCCATAAAAAATAGTTGATAGCCCCACTGCTTAGAGATATCACTCTGTTTGCTCTGGTTTGTCTTGTTGTGGCGTTTATGTGTGCTTTTTATACTTAATTGTGTGGTTGGCTCTCTTTATATAGCAAACTTCTTTTAGCTAATTTTCTGTTTCTTTCTTTCCAGAGTCAAATGTTCTAGCTGGCACTTTAGTTGCTCATACAGATGCAGTCTGGGGTCTTGCCTACAGTGGCATAAAAAATCAATTATTATCTTGTTCAGCAGATGGCACTATTAGGTTATGGAATCCACAAGAAAAATTGCCATGTATTTGCACTTACAATGGAGACAAGGGTAAGTAAATTTACTGCTATGAGAAAAGCTTATTTAAGAAAAAAACATTGGAAGATTAAAAAGAATAAAGCAATTTTGTTCTTTACTGCTCCAAAGAGATATTTTGAAAGAATTTTTTAAAATTTCCAATAATCTTAGTCATTTTTTGCTTGAAGTGCTTTGTGAATATATATAGTAGCTCGGTGCTTTTTGACCCTTTTCAGATTGAGTTTCATTTAAAAACTCAAACTATTTGTATATAACAGTGGGATAGACAAACAGGAGGCACGCTACCTGCTTCATTTGACTATCTAAAAGACTGAAGGGATCATAGTCTCAAGCACACTTATAAAATAATGTGTTCCATGACACAGGTTGAGGAGTCCAGCCATAATCATTAAAATAACACCTATAACCAGAAGTACAAATTAGATTACTAACATTGCTTCAAATTTTCTTTTATTAAAGGCTTTAATCAGCCTAGTGTCACACACCTATAATCCTAGTACTTGGGAGGCCAAGGGAGAAAGATTGCCATGAGTGTGAGGCCAGCCTAGACTACATAGCAAGTTCTAGGCCAGCCTGGGCTACATAGTGAGACACTGTCTCAAACTCCCCCACATACAGTCCCCGCCAAAAAAAATAAAAGTAAAAATAAAAAACAAAAAAAACATTTTAACTAATTTACTTTTTTAATGTTATATGAGGGGGGGGTTGAACCCAGGACCTTGCTGCATACTTTGCAAGTGCACCTTCAGCCCATTTTTCATTTTTTATCTTGAGTCAGTGTCTCACCAAGTTGTGCAGTCTGCCTCTGGCCTCAAACTTGCAATCCTCTTGTCTCTGCCTTCCAAGTCACTGAGATTACAGACATGTGCCACTGTGCCCAGCATCAGTTTACCTTTTGAAGACATTTACACATATGTATATATAGATTGCCTGCAGCCATACCACTGTGGTGTCTGATCTCTTCAGATCTAGGAAGCTAAGCAGGGTCCGTCCTGGTTAGTACTTGGATGGGAGATCACCTGGGAATACCAGGGTGCTGTAGGCTTTGGAGAAGGACCTGGCTGTCTACTCCCAAAATGCAGTCAGCCACTGAGAACCCTATGAATGGCAGAGAAGCATTGATAATAGTGCCCGACATGGCACAGTGTTGGATAGTGTTTCATCTGTTGTACATAGGGTTGTTTGAGTCAGACCTGACTTGACGCCACCTAACAGCAGCAACATACATAGTTTTGTTGCTCTTCCTTTCTGGGTCTTTTTTTAGTGTATTTTAATCAGACCTTTTATTTATATATATAAATATATATTGTTTTAAAACATCTTGGGTGACTAATATATTCTTAGTTTTGTGTTACCTTTAGATAAATGTCAGTGGTTCTACTAATTTTTCAGTTTCTTAGGCTTTACAGGTAAAAATAAACCTAGATAGTTATTTCTTCAACTGGATAATTAATTGCTAGACTCCAGATCTTACCTAATTGTATAATGATATGGCTAGTTGAATTTAATTTTATATGTTAAAGAGGGAAATTGTTGTTTGGGCCACGTTAGGATATTATTGCATCAGTGGATTCCACAGTTCAAGCTACATTTTTATAGATGCAAACATTTGACTTGTATTAGCTACTTGATAAGGCTTACAAATTTGACAGGTGAACCATCTCCCGGGATAATGATATGAGAATGCCAGTTTTTCATTTTGCCTTAAGAAAATTGGCCAGTGAGTCAAAAGATTCACCCAGAACTTTTTTGTATCTGAGAAGAAAATGCATAGGACAGATTTGTTTTATTCTGTTTCGTTGTATGTCTTTTTTCTTGCTATGTATCCCAGGCTGCCTTGAACTCACAGTTCTCCTGCCTCAACCTCCTGAGTGCTGGGATTACAAATGTGCACCATCATGCCTAATAATTTTGCATGTATCTACTGTTTTTTTTTTTTCTTTCTTTCTTTTCCCTCCCTCCCTCCCTCCTTTCCTTCCTTCCTTCCTTCCTTCCTTCCTTCCTTCCTTCCTTCCTTCTTTCCTTCCCTCCCTCCCTTCCTTCCTTCCTTCCTATCTTTTTGCAGTACTCAGGCTTCACCTGAGTGAACCTGGGCTTCACACACATACTAGGCCCCACTATGCCCACCTTTTTAATCTAGAAGGTTGAACCTAGGCCCTTGCACATACTTTGCAAATACTCTGCCACTGGGCTGCACCCTCAGCCCATTTTTATCTTTTGTTTCGAGTCAGAGTCTCACTAAGTTACACAGGCTGCCTCTGGCCTCGAGCTCTCGATCCTTCTGCATCAGCCTCCTAAGTCTTTAGGATTACAGGCCTGGCCCACCTTTTTAATTTTTTGAGACAATGTCTTTCTAAACTGTGCAGGCTACCTCTGGTCTTCAATTTGTGATCCTTCTGTTTCAGCCTCCTGAGTAGCTAAGATTACAAGCTCGTGCCATGCTGTTCGACTAAATCTACTTGTTATATTTTTCTTAAAATGTTAAATAGAATGTTATGAATAAACTTTTTAAATAATTGGGGAAAAGTACATCTTAATTGCCTAAAACAGTTGCTTTTTTTTTCTTAACATTATTTTAAGAATATTTAAATTCCTTTTTCTTTATTAAAATGTGGAAATTTCAAAATTATTGTTTATACTGTATCTGTTTGGGCTCCTTTCAGAGCACGGAATACCTACATCTGTTGACTTTATAGGCTGTGATCCAGCTCATATGGTGACCTCTTTCAACACTGGTAGTACAGTAATTTATGATTTAGAAACATCACAGTCATTAGTAATGCTTTCATCACAAGTAGATTCTGGTAAGTTTTCATGAACTTCTTTTAAACTTCTTAAAAAGGATTATGATATGAAAGGGAAATACTTTAATTCTCATATTGCCTGTGAATTTGGGATAAAGTTTCATTATGTTAGTTATACTTACTTACATTATTTTTGCAGTTTCCTCAAAATATGCTTAAAACCTAGGGTGGGTATATGAAGTTAGGAAAGTGAGTAATGTGAAGATGGAAACAAAGGAAATGATTTTGAACTTGTGGAAATTTACGTGAAAGTACAGAAAATAATACAGTGAACCTGATACACTCATCCAATTTCAATAACTGTCTTTTTCTTGTGTGTGTGTGGTACTAGAGGGCTGAACCTGGCACTTTGCACATGCTATGCCACTGAGCTACACCATCAGCCCCATTTTTATTTTTATTTTTTTGTGACAAAGTCTCATTCAGTTATGCAGGCTGGCTCTGGCCCCAAACCTGTAAGCCTCCTGCCTCTGCCTCCAGCATTGCTGGTATTATAAGTATGCACCACCACATCTGGCTTCAATAGTTATCTATAAACACTCAGTATTAGAAGTTTGGCATATGGTGTGTGTTATAGTTTCTTTAAATAGGATTAAAAAGGCGGCCCAAGCATTGTGATTAGTTCATAGGTTTCTTGGGTCTCTTTTCACTTTATTGGTTTCTGGGTCTACTTTTTTTCCCTTCCTTCCTTCTTGCCTCCCTCCTTCCCTCTGTTCCTTTCATTGAAGAAGTTGATTAGTTTGTCAAGTTTCCCACCGTTTGAATTTTGCTGGTTGCATCCCCGTGGTAACATTTAACATGCTCCTTTGTCCACTCTATTTCCTATAAATTGGTTATAGATCAGAGGCTTATTCAAACTCAGATTCTATGTTTTCCTTTCTTGAATTTTTAAATGTTTTTGGCAAGACTACTTCATAGATGGGCTGGGATTTAAATTTAGCTCAGTTGGTAGAGCACTGCGCTGCAGTCCCTGAGGTCCCGAGTTCAATTCCCAGCACTGCAAAAATGGGAGAAGGACCTGGCAATCCACTCCCAAGGCAATCCCGAAACAGTCAGCCATTGAAAACCCTATGAGGGTCGCTATGAGTCGGATACCGACTCGATGGCACCTAACAACAACAACAACTTCATAGATAATTTGTGAACTTTTATCAGAATTAAATATTATATGTTTATCTTATGATGTTTTCGTCCTTTATCATTATCTGGGTCCATTAACTGTTGAAAAATGATTTCATAATTCTATCATTCCTTCTCCATTTACTAGCAAGAATACTTATATAAAAAGAATCATTCCTTCCTTAGTAGTTTAGTTACTATAGAGTTACTGATTGTGAAGGAAAACAAGATAAATTGCATTTTTTTCCCTTTTATTTATCAATTTTCAAAATAATGAAGTGGTATTTTTGGTATCATTATAATATAGGTAAAAATGTATTAGATGTGTTTCAGTTCATTGCAGGTATTGTCTCTGTCTGTCTGTCTGTCTGTCTGTCTGTCTCTCTCTCTCTCTCTCTCTCATGGTACTTGGAGGTTGAACGCAGGGCCTTGAACATGGTTTTGCAAGTATTCTACCAGCCCATTTTTATTTTGAGACAAGGTCTCATGGAGTTACACAGGCTGCCTCAGGCCTTGAACTTAAACATGCATACATTTTACCTATGGAGGAAGACAAAGAAAAGAGGATTGAGGAGACATAAGGAAAGACACCTTGAATGTAATTTGGTTTGTGCCTGTAATCTCAGCACTCAGAAGGCTGAGGCAGGAGTATCACAAATTTCAAGCCTAGTCTGGATTACACAGTAAGACCCTATCTTTAAAGAAACAAATCCTGAATATGATTTGATTTGAGATTTGACCATGGAACCATGTGTTTTATGTAATTATAAAACAACTGTTGTTGTTAGGTGCCATCGAGTCATGCCCAACTCATAGAGACCCTCATAGGGTTATCAATGGCTGATTTTTTTCCTTCGGGATTGGGAGTGGATTACCATGTCCTTCTCCCATTTTTGCGGGGCTGGGAATTGACCCCAGGACCTCAGAGACTGCAGAGCAGTACTCTACCACCTGAGCTAAATCCCCAGCCCCCTTATAAAACAACTAGTACTTGCTAAAAAAATCAAAAGTAAAATTAAACAAATGAACTTAACTATATATCCAACTAGTGGTATAACCACAATGAGAGGAGCTATTCCAAGTGACATTAAAGCATAGTAATTAGACTGTATATCCCTTGTGGAATATATCCTAAGTACTCTTAACAATAATGGAACTCTTGGTGGTGGGTGGTGGTATTATTACTGAGACAACTGTGTGTGTCCTGTGGAATAAACCAAATGAGAGATGATGATGATGATTTTTGTTAAGAACTAAGATAAATCTGAATCTGAACTGGAAGTATTTTTACTTTTAAAAAACTGCATGTTTTCTGTCCATTGAAATTGACTAAAACAGTGAGCAACACAGAAGTCATGAAGACCATGAGGATAAGCCCAATAGCCTAGTACTCAGATTGTAGTTTTATAGATGCCATTTCCCGCTACAACAGACCACAACTGCCTAGGGAAATGGCTGATTTGAGGCACAAAATGAACCCAGAATATTTTTTATCAGAAATCAAGACAGCTATCAACAACTACCAGGGTCATGTCAAGACAACTCAGGAGCCAACCCAAATATGCTCCCACTTGCCAAAATGAGACAATCTGAATAGCATTAAAGAGAATACCTGGGTTGGGTCGGTGGTGCAAGCCTGTAATCCCAGCGACTCAGGAGGCAGGGGCAGTAGGCTCATCCTCTTTTCTTTGTCTTCCTCCATAGGTAAAATGTATGCATGTTTAAATTTAGTGTCTGAGAGTTCTAAGATATATGCAGAATGAATACTTTTAAGTCTGTAAGGTTTATTTTGGTTAGACTAAACAGGCCATCATCCAACTTCTAGTTGAAGATTGAAATTTTATCTTTTTTTTATGAGTCAGGATTTCAGTGTGTAGCTGAGGCTGGCTGGCTTCAAACTCACATTGCTACTGCTGTGTCAGCCTCCAGAGTGCTGGGATTATAGGTGAGCATGCCTGCTGAATTTTATCTTATTTAAAGGTACTAGGGATCCAAACCCAGGGCAGGCTAAGCAGGCACTCTACCATGAACTACATCCTCAGCCCAGAGAGGTTGAATTTAAAAGTGTTGTTTTTCTATACTTTTCAGGTTTACAATCCAGTAATCACATTAACAGAGTAGTAAGTCATCCCACACTTCCTGTTACAATAACTGCCCATGAAGATAGACACATCAAATTTTTTGACAATAAAACGGGTAAGTTGTCTTTTCTATATTAATGATACTATAAATTTAAGGTGATTGAAAATGCTGTTCTTTCATATGTGAGATGTTGAGTTTGGGGCTATGAAATTGCCATATTAAACTTTTTTTTTTTTTTTTGGTGTGTGCAGTGCTGGGGATCATGCTAGACAAGCACTCTACCATTGAGCTACACACCCAGCCCTAAAATATTGTAACTTACAATTTTGCTTTACTTAATATAGCACACAGTGTGTGAATTATATCCTTGAATATACATAATATCTTGTGCTATGATTTCTGTTTCTTAATGGATCAAATGATGATACAGTGGACATTGTTTGTCATCTTCACTGTCTTCTGATTGAAGGAAACTTATGAATTGTATTGATGTCAAATAAAAATTTAACTTAGCCATAGGGGGGAGAGAGAGAGAGAGAGAGAGAATGAGAGAGAGAGAGAGAGATTGTGTGTGTGTGTGTCTTTTTAAGGACATTTTTTCATTTGTTATTAACTAGGATGCTACATAAAATATTACTTACTCTCAGGAAAGAGGAGAGCTACTTTGAGGAAAGGTGAAACAGGTTATTGAAAGACTTCCAGATAAAAAGTATAAATGTTCATTGCAGCATTATTGCAGGGCAACAGATTACCAAGCCAGGTAGCAAACTAGAATTAAACACTTCCTTGGGCAGATTCCTTTCAACTCAGTATATCATGTTGGAAACAGAATGAATACTCACATGTCTACATATTGCATAGGTAATCACACTTACATTATGTGGATATTCTTAATTTAACACCTTACCAAATCAATTCTTTGAACTACTTTTATGAAGCATAAATGCCTTCCTTTGCTGTAAGACTAGAGAGGTGATTTCTTTTGTGCTTCTAAAAGGATTCCTTTTGGTTGTTTTTTGAGCTGAGGTCTCACTTTGTTGCTCTGGCTTGCCTCCAACTCTTGGGCTCAACCCATATTCCCCTGTCAGCCTTCTGAGTACCTAGGAATGCAGACATGCACCACAATGATTGACAGAAATATTCCTTTATGAATAAATATTTACATGTGTAAGAGAAGGTTTAGGTATTTTAGTAGTTGTATGAAAAGCAAATGATGAGTCTCCAGTGCTATTTTACTAGGAGAAATGAAGAAAGTAGTCAATAAAACCCTATACAGTAAAGAAAAATAAGGAGCATAAAGTCTTTAATATTGTTTTCAAATTCTACCAACATATTCTTTATGCTAACTTCTTGTTAGGTACTGTAGAGTCATGTCTGACTTTTAGCGACTCTCACAGGGTTTTTCAATGGCTGATCGTTGTCGGGATTGCCTTGAGAGTGGATTGCCACATCCTTCTCCCATTTTTGCAATGCTAGGGATCAATCTCCAGACCTCACAGACTGCAGAGCAGCACCGTACCAACTGAGCTAAATCCCAGCTCCCTTATGCTAACTGGTCAATACCATATCTGTAGTGTAAAGATAATTGAAGCAATAGGTTACAAGCAATGAAAAAATTCTTGCTAAATTGGCACACACACACACTGTGTTACATTAAACCATAAGCTACTTTCAAATATTGTGCTTTCAAAGATAGCCTTCTTTGAAATTTGGTAATTAATTTAAATATATTCAACTACCCTTCCCTCATAATTGATGTTTCTGTTTAGCTAAGTTGTTAAGAGTATTACTTTATAAAGTGAATAGTAAATTTATTGAATTTTTATGACAGAAATTGGTACTATGAATGGACTCAGTAAATGGATGAATAAATTATTTTTATAATAAAAATATATTCAGCATTTTGTATTCTGTATTTTGCGGGGTACTGTGATGTATAACATGCGATTCCTGCTTCCTGGGGGCTTATTATTGTCTGAGGGAAGTAGACATATGTGTATTTGTGCACAAGATGAGTCCTGCTAGATAAAGGAGTATCTTTAATACAGAATAGGAATTTGAACTTTGCCTTAAGGAATGGGAAGTTGTTTTGTTTTTAAGTGAAGAAGATATTAAGAGATTCCAGATAAAAAGGGATATTTTGAGTAGAAGCACAGTGATGGGATCTTGTGCTGGGACAGAGGTTTCTTTTAGGCATAGCGAAAGAGGTAAGTGTGGAAAAGGAAAACAATCTATTAAAGATGACTTTTTATTTTTTTATTTAATAGCACAGAAAGATTAACAGGGTTCATTGTAAATGCAATAGTATGCTCTAAAATAATGATTCCTGAGGAAAACTGAGTCCCCTGGAGAAGCTTACATAAACCTGGAAAAAAACTGAGGCAACCCCAGGTCTTTGGGTGAAGGGGCCTAAGATTAGATGCTTCCCAGGCAAAGGAAAGAGACACACCAGAAATTAACCAAGCCTCAACTACAAATTGGGACTGGGATTTAGCACAGTTGGTAGAGCACCACTCTGCAGTCTCTAAGGTCCTGAATTCGATTCCCAGCACCATAAAAATGGGGGAAGGATGTGGTAATCCACTCCCAAGGCAATCCTGAAACAATCAGCCATTGAAAACCCCATGAGGGTTGCTGTGAGACAGCACCTAACAACTATGATGACTACTACAAGTTAACCAAGAGGCTTGGTTAACTTTTCTTCTGGTCTGTCTTTTTCCTTTGCCTGGGGAAGCATCCTAATCTTAGGCCCCTTCACCCAAATAAGGAGGGCTGGGGTTTAGCTCAGTTGGTAGAGTCCTACTCTGTGTTCTCTGAGTTTGATCCCCAGCACTGCAAAAATGGGAGGAGGACATGGCAGCCCTCTCCTGAAAAACAATCCTGAAAACAATCAGTCATTGAAAACCCTATCAGTAGTGGAAAGTCACCGATACAGTGTTGGGGGTGGCACAGTGTTGGATTGTTTTTGTTCTGTTGTACATAGGGTCGTTATAAGCTAGACCTGACTTGATGACACCTAACAGCAACTACTATAAGGAAAATAAATTCCTTGGATAGACAGACAAGGTAGCCACCCTGAAGAAGGTTAGGAGGGCACAGAGGAGGACTTTTTAGAGCCAGGTTAAGAATATTGGATTTTTGTTTCTACTGTGGGCTGTGGGTGCCACTAAAATTGTTTGAGCAGGGATTTGCAAATTGGATTTAGAAAGATAAATCAAGTTGCACTTTGTACTACATGGTAGATTCTTGAGTTAAAAGCAAGACTTCAGACCTACAAAAAGTTGGGTTCAGATTCAGTACATTGAAATTTAGAACATTCAGTTCAGGTTTAAAATTTTAATCCTATGTGTAGATAGATCATGAATAAACTTCATTTTTTCCTCCTTTTTTCAGTCTATAAAAGACTAATGATACCCCCCACACACATACACACACACACACCACACAAAAGCTGAACCTGAACCCAGTTTTTCACTGAGCTTGGGTTCAGGTTAGGATTCAGGAAAATTTTTTTAAATGCTTGAACAAGTTCAGGGTTCAGGTTTAGATTCAAGTTTGAAGCCTTGCTTAAAAGGATTTGAAGATTTTAATTTCTGCTGTTAAGTAGAGATTTTCATAGTCTGTGGTTCTTAAATTTTTGATAGAGGCACAAATTCAAGTTGTCTATACTGTGCCTAAAAGACCTAAAAAATGAGTGATTCTGGGAGAGAGTATTATATAAGTCAGGAATGTGGAGAAGTTGGAAGAATGTCCTGAATTAGTTGTGGGCTCATTCATTCCAGCAGTATTTATTATCTGCCATCTTGTTGGCACAGTTTTTTGATCCTTGATAAACAAAACAAAAAAAGATCTGGTCCTCTTGAAGCTTACAGACTGGTGGAATATTGGTCACTCTGTGTGAGGCAGTTCTATTTGATTTCCATATATTAACCTGGGGCCTTGTGCATATGTGCCTGTTTTATTTTTTATGTCGAGACAGAGTTTCATTAAGTTACATAGGCTGCCCCTGATCTCACACTTGGAATCCTCCTGCCTCTGCTTCCCAGGTCGCTGGAATTATAGGCATGCACCACTGTGCCTGGCAACATACTACTAATATTACCCTTATTTAACACATGAAGTTAAAAGACTTAAAGAAGTTAAGTGATCTGTGCAACGTCACACCACAGATGAAAGACACAGGGTTGGGATTTGAACTCAGGAGGTTTGCATCCATAGTTGATAGATTTCACATCAGTCTGTGTTTCCACCCTATTTCGCGTTGTTTGTTGTTGTTGAGAGACATGCAATATTGATTAGTTAGTAAATGGGCTTCAGGTACCAGGAGGGAACAAGTTATTAGAGAAAGGAATTAGGAGTTTTTTATTTATTTGTTTTCCTGTGCTGGAGATTGAATGCAGGGCCCTGTTCATGCTAGGCATGTACTCCACCACTGAGCTACATTCCTTGCCAGGAATTCATCTTAGTAGGAGAAGAAAGTGCTAGGGGTAAAAAGGATGGGGTCAAAATGGAATTAAATGTGAAAAGCTACAGGTATGTGTTGGTGAAAGAAGGATCCTAATTACTGAGAGAAGTCTGAAGCTTTATGTGGTCACTAGTAGAAGCCCAGTGTGCAACATGGTCCAGCATGTACATCCCTGTACATGGTCCATCTGATGGGATTACACATACTTCAAAGTGACTGTGGATAAGAAGAATTGACGCTGAATTAACTTAAGATATCAGGGTAGCCGGGTGCAGTGGCGCACACCTGTAATCCCAGCCAGCTCAGGAGGGGGAGGCGGGAGGATTGTAAGCTCGAGACCAGAGGTAGTCTGTGTAACTTAGTGAGACCCTGTCTCAAAAAGTAAAAAAGTGGGCTGGGGGCGCAGCTCAGTGGTCCAGCACTTGCAAAGCATGCAGGTGCAAGGCCCTGGGTTCAACCCCCAGTACCGGGGGGTGGGGGTGGGGGGGAAGATATCAGAGTAGGGGGGGTTAGTTCATCAGGAGGGCTGGAGTTAAACTTGAAAAATGATAGCCACCTTTAAGAAATGTATAGATCTAATGTTAGAGATCTATCTAATGGTTTACGAGATACTAAATTTAGTCGTAGATTGATTTGAGTCATAGATTATTGAATGGAAGCAGAATAAATGTTTAAAGTATCAGGATTGCTATTTTATTTCCTTTTTGGATAAATCAGTGTATGATACAAGATCATTCTCAGGAGAAAAGTTAGAACTAGGTCAGTGAATTGAGAGTTCAAATGTGACATTTTTAAGGGAAGCTAATAATACTTGGGGGCTTGGATTTAGCTCAATTGTTAGAGTGCTGCTCTGCAGTTTCTGAGGTCCTGAGTTGGATTCCTAGCACCGCAGAAATGGGAGAGGGATGTGGCAATCCACTCTCGAGGCAATCCCAGAACAGTCTTCCATTGAGAACCCTATGAAGGTTGCTATGAGTTGGACTCGATGGCACCTGACAACGATGCTTGTTGGTACTTACAATGTTTTAACATTGTCCTCAAAGCCAACTATTTCATACTCTGGATTATTTTATATTTATAGTGGGAAAAATAGAATCTATAACTGATAGATGAATTATGTTGGATCAATAAAGATACTGGCTAGGGTTTAGCCCAGTTGGTAGAATACTGACTGCACTCTCTGAGGACACAGGTTCAATCCCCAGCAACTCAAAAACAGGAGAAGGACGTGGCACTCCCTTCCTGAAGCAATACTGAAACAGCCATTGAAAACCCTGTGAGGGTCACTATGAGTCAGACCCAACTTGATGTCACCTAACAACAATTATAAAGATACTGTGTTAAATGAGTCTTTTGTTATTCAGGCCAGTAGAACTTCTAAAATTATTGTTAATTAATCATAGCATTAGTGAGAAGCAGACAACTATGGTTTGAAATGACCAGAGATGACTGTAATTTTGTCCTCAACCAATAACTGTACAGTATTGTCAGAAAGTAATGTGACTTTTTGTGGGTTTTGGAGTAAATTTTTGCATATTTGATTATGTTATAGTTATTCAACAGTTATGCCCCCATGGCAAATAACAGTATACCTCTTTCATGTTCCAGCATAAAATGTCATTAAGAGCCAGGCATGGTGGTGCATTGGTGCATGCCTGTAACCAAGGATTGAGAGTTTGAGGCCAGGGCAGCCTGTATAACCTTGTTTCAAGATAAAAAATAAAAGATGTTCTGGGGGTGCAACTCAGTGTTAGTGAATGGCTGCTTATCACGCATGAAGCCCTCAGTTTAACCCCTCAGTATTGCCAAACAACCCCCCAAAAAGTCATAAGGAACCAGCAGCATTGTAAATGACTGTAACTAGAATTTTACAGAAAGCCTCTCATTTTTCATTAAGAGCATCCAGGCATTTGAGTCATAGATTGATTATTGAATGGAAGCAGAATAAATGTTTAAAGTATCAGGATTGCTATTTTATTTCCTTTTTGGATAAATCAGTGTATGATGTTGCTTTCCATCCATCAAAAGCATATATTGCCAATGCAGGATTTCTTTACCACAAAGTCTTTGTGCAGCACAACTTTATATGAACAACTTGTTGTTGAATCCCATTTGTTATTTGTGGGGTTTTTTTTTTAAGTTTTAACTTTTTTTCCTGTTTGAAACTAACTCATATGCTATATGCCAGACTATAATGCTGTGAGGCCAGCTTCTGTGTCACTTATCCTCATTTACAACCAAGACTAGTGTTCAGATCCATTGCGAAGGAGTCCAGAGATTTGAATTCCCTGTGTTTGCCAAATCTTCAGTGAAGATACTTACTGAATTACATTTCCCAGAGCAGTTGTTGTTGTTAAGTGCCATCGAGTCAGATACAACCCTCTGTACAACCAAATGAAACACTATTTAACACTGTGCCATTCTGGCACTGTCAGTGCTTCTTTGCTATTCATAGGGTTTTCAATGGCTGACTGTTTTCAGGATTGTTTTTTGGAAGTGGGCTGCCATGTCCTTTTCCCATTTTTGTGGTGCTGGGGATCAAACCCAGGACTTCAGAGAGCTCAGAGCAGTACTCTACCAACTGCACTAAACACAAATCTTCAGTGAAGATACTTATTAAATTACATTTTCCAGAGTAGTGGTTTTGCTAATATCTGAGGAAGTTTAGAGTACTCCTGTCCCTTCTCCCTTTTTTCCTTCCAGTGTATAAAGTAATTGATATTTTAAAGGATAAATAAACTCAGATACTAAACTCTTTTAGGTAGGAGTGTATTTTATGATGATTTACTAATTCATATATGCATAAACAATTTTAAGGTCTGTTACTGGGACTTTAGTTTATATGTTCTCAAACCTATTGTCAGATTTTCTATTGTCTCCCAGATACCATCAAATTTATGTCCCACAAATGTCTTTTTTCCTTTTTAAATTTTCATGGTATCTGGGCATCAAACCCAGGACCTCACACATGCTAGGAAACTGCTCTGTCTCTGAGCTACAACCTGAGGCCCCATATGTCTTTTTTTCCCCACTTGAGACAGTATCTTACTATGTAACTGAAGCTGGCCTAGAACTTACTATGTAGCCCAAGGCGGCCTTAAACTCATGATTCTCCTGCCTCAGCCTCCTGAGCGCTTGAGTACTGGGATTATAGGCATGCACCATCACGCCTGGCTCCAGATGTCTTCTTACAGAGTAACTGTATTGGCAGCCAGGTATGGTGGTGCATTCCTGTAATCCTAGCACTTAGGAGGAGGACGGAGGCAGATTGCAAGTTTGGGGCCAGCCTAGGCTACATAGTTGAGACCCTGTCTCAAAACAATACAGCAAAAAGAATAACTGTATATGGTAAAGTTCTGCAGTGGAATTAGAATTGTCTTAAAATATTATTGTAATAGTTGCACATTGAAAATGTCATACTGAGTTGAAAAAAGCCAGACAAAAGTCAGTTTATATGAAGCAGCCAGAATAGACCAGTTTCTAGGAAGTAGATTAGGGGGCCGGGGTTATAGCTCAAAGGTAGATCGCCTGCCTAGCTTGTGTAAGGCCCTACGTTTGATACTCGGCACCATGAAACAACCAACAACCCCCAAACAAAAAAAGACAGATTAATATTGCCAGAGATTGGAGGGAGGAGGGAAGTGATTGCTTAATGAGTACAGGGTTTCCTTTTTCAATAATGAAATGTTCTAAATTAGATAGTGGTGATATGTCATACATCATGAATGTTCTAAAAATCAGTGCTCTCAAATGGTTATAGTAGTAAATTTTATGTTGTGTTTTACTACAACTAAAAAACATTGCTATAATGATTTTCTGTTTTATGTTGATGCTGTATTATAGTTGCTATCTCTCATATTAGTATTTTCAAAAACATAATCTTCCTTGTTATATTTTATTTAGGTAAAATGATCCATTCTATGGTAGCTCATTTGGATGCTGTTACAAGCCTAGCAGTAGATCCTAATGGAATTTATTTGATGTCTGGAAGTAAGTCTAAACTTCTGTACTGTTCATAAACTTTATAAAACAATTATTGCTCTGTAACAAGCTTTATTTGTTCTTTTACAGGCCACGACTGTTCTATTAGATTATGGAATTTAGACAGCAAGACATGTGTACAAGAAATAACAGCTCATAGGAAGAAATTGGACGAATCAATTTATGATGTTGCTTTCCATCCATCAAAGGCATATATTGCCAGTGCAGGAGCTGATGCCCTGGCTAAAGTATTTGTGTGAATCAACAAAAATTCTCATGATGAAAAAAGATTTGCTTGGACAGAAAGAGGGTCTGCATCACTGCCATCAAAAAGGTTATTGATATGCACTACATGTAATCTGCCTGATAAAGGCTGTTTAGGGCAGGCATAAATGGTGAAAATCACATCTTAATGTTAGGCTCATTAATTAACTGTAATTACTGTATTTTGTGGGACAAAAAGAAAAAGGACTCCAATATTTGTGGCCTGTACTGAATATGAACTGAGCATATGTCTTTTTTTTAGGTGTCTTTAAGCCAATGTGGAGTCTGATCTTACAAAAAAAAGACTTTTTTTGGACTCTGTGTGCTGCCTTAGGGTTAGGAATGTGGTGCTCTTGTGGGGGAGGTGAGCTCCAAGAGTAGCTTTTTTTCATTTCTTAGTGATCTTATGTTTATCAGTTGAATGCCACAGATTCCCTTTTAAACTTATTTTGCTTTAAAAAAAAAAAAAAAGAAAGAAAAGAGAAGAAAATTTAACTTAAAATATTTTAGCATTAGTTGCACAAAATGTTTGGATAAAATTCTAGTTTTTATAAGTCTTTTTATATATTTAGCCTGTCACAACAGTGCTCAAGATTGTATTGAAGTTTTTCTGCATTATACAACCCTACAACACAGAGATCTCACTGACCTGCCACCCGTAACCACTTTCTTTCCTTCTTTTGCCTAATACAGCTCAGCTAAGTCCTTCATAAAGATGCTAAATCACCTTCATCATCACATACATGTCTTCATGAAACAAGGACTATTAAGTGTATTAAAATGAAACAGTGAAGTTTAGTACTCCAAATGAACTCTTTAAAAAAAAACTAATCCTGCCATCCTATCACTATGTGATATTTTGTACATCTTACTGTATTTACAAGTTTATTTATCAAGGATTATCCATCTTGCTAATGGCCTATTATTTATTTCACTTTTTGTTGTTCTTTATATCCTTTTATTAATGTGCTAAAGGAACCTGTATATCTATTTTGGGACGCTTTGAATAGTCTAAAATAGACTAAAAATGGAATATTTTATAGTTTAAGTTACAAACCAAGGTGTTTCCCCCAAGATACGTATCTTGGTTTACCATGATTCCAAACAAAACTATCTTGTTTAAAAATACTTCGAGTAAAATTTTATTTGCATTACAAACAAGATGCAAAAGCAGTTGAATCAGGATACAGAAATCTGTGTTTGGACTAGTGCTCCCTATTTTATTTTTTTTTTAGATGTGCTTAATTTTATGGTGTAACTAAAGATTTTGTTTGTGTAATGCATGATTAAAACAATAAAGTATTTTTTCTAGTCTTCCAAAAACCTTTTCTGATCAGTTTGCGAGTTTTAATGAGTTTTGTAAGGTTTTTGTTTTACAAACTATGAAATCAGCAAATTTTTAAGATTGTACCACAAAGCAAACGTACAGCTGTTGAAAAATAATGTATATAAAATGCATATAATAAATATTAAATTGTGTACCTGTATGTTAACTGTTGGCTACATCATTTTGTGTTAAATAATAAAGTGCAATTCTCTCCATAATTAAATTAGGAAATGGAGATGGTTTCTAAGTTGAGTCCTTCATTTTTATGTTTTTTTATACCTTACACTATTTATTGATACTCTAGTATGATTAGAACAATAACACTATTAAGAATGCCTTTCAAAGTATTAGTCCTTATTTTTTTCTATCTTCTATTAAAATGTTAGGCCAAGCAAAGTAACTTTTAAAATGCAGAATGCAGTTTTAAATAATTTGCTTAGACATCTATTTCTTTATTAAATCTAAATTTCACTTAATAATTGTGTTGCCCTATTTAGCTATACCTTTTTCCCCAAAAAAAAATTCAGCAAAGAATAAACTGCATTATTCATTAGTTAAAAATTATCCTTATAAATAAGGTTAAGTATTAATATCTTGAAATTATTCTTCAACTAGTTCCTTTTTCTTTGAAGGGAATTGCAAAGGGCATTAAAAGTAGATACTAGGGATATATAGAATTCTTTTTGAATGCGTACTGCAAAAGTTATATTATGTGTACATTGAGAAATTCCAATTGGCAATTTCAGTTACTGTTGATGAAATACTAATTTTTAGAGCTGGACATGGTTGTCCACACCTGTAATCCCAGTCACTTGGGAGGCTGAGGCAGGATTGTGACTTTGAGGCAGACTGTAACTCAGTGACACCCTGTCTCAAAGGCTGGGGGGGGGGGGCAGGGGGGTTGGGTTGGGGGCACAGCCCAGTGGTAGAGCACTTGCAAGTGTGTGTGCAAGGCCCTGGGTTCAACCCCCCAAGAAGTGCAAAAAAAAAAAAAAAACACCTTAAGAACTTAGAATTGTTTTCTAAACTGAACATTCAAATAATGAATAAATTCACTCACTCAATGAACAAAGTAAAGGAGCACTTTTCTTTTTTTTTTAATGTAACTTAAGAAAAAGCTTTTCCAAAGCTAGGATGGCTTCTGGCAACTATTCCAACCCATTGCATTACTGCTTAACTGTAATGTGGTTATTACCATTGCCATGCATAAGCGTCCACCTCTTTTAGAATGTATTAAAACTGAAATGGATGAAAATTAGTATGTTTTTTTTTCTTATTTTGGTTGTATTTTTACTTACAATATTAAACATTTGGAAGAAACTAAAGTGCAAAAACAATGTCTTTCATTTCATTTGTTTCCATATGTGACTTAGAAAAAATAACATTAATTTGACTATTAAGTCATACTGTACATAAGGAATATTTTTATATACACACTTTAATATGTAAAGAGGTTTTTGTTTTTTCATATATTATTTTTCTCACTGCAAACTGAAATCTCCTTTAATGCATTAAAAATATGAGTTAGCATATTTGAAATTTAGACATCCCTACTGAAGCTGAGTTGTTTATACATCTTTTTTTTTAAGTTTTTTCTTTTTTCTTTTTCTTTCTTTTTTTTTTTTTTTTTTTTTTTTTTTTTTTTTTTTTTTTTTTTTTTTTTTTTTTTTTTTTTTTTTTTTTTTTTTTTTTTTTTTTTTTTTTTTTTTTTTTTTTTTTTTTTTTTTTTTTTTTTTTTTGAAGTACTAGGTTGTTGAACCTAGAGCCTCACACATACTTTTGTAGGTGCTTTACTACTGAGCCCCACCACCAGCCCATTTTTTACTTTTTGTTTTGAGACAGGGTCTCACTAAGTTACACAGGCTGCCTCTGGCCTCAAACCTGCAATCCTGCCTCTGCCTCCCAAGTCACAGGGGTTACAGGCATGAACCACCACGTCCAGCCTAAAAATTATTTTTTAAGCCAGGAATGATGGTGCACATGACACCAGCCTGAGCTACATAGTGAATTCCAGGCCAGCCTAGGCTAATAGACTCTGTCTCAAACAAACACTTTCTTAGTCTGGCTCCTTTTAGTTGTTAATCCTTCATCATGATTATATTTACCCAAAAATTATTGGTGGTTGCTTAAAATTCTTACTTCTGCTCTTGCTGCTTTTAAAAGTATCAGCATCTCTGAACATCTTGTTAGGTACTGTCGAGTCGGGTCCGACTCATAGCAACCCTCATAGGCTTTGCAATGATGGTTTTGGAATTGCTTCAGGAGTGGATTGCCATGCCCTCCTGTTTTTGCAATACTGGGGATCAAACCTGGGTCCTCAAGAGAGTACAAGGGAGCACTCTACCAACTGGGCTAAACCCCAGCCGTGATTATCTTAGAGGCCTCCAAATTTCATCATTTATAAAATTAAAACAGCTTCTTGTTAGTTGGAAGCTGGAGTCTGATTATAAGGAATGGTACTCCTAAGTGAGGCTGGGATTTAGCTCAGCTGGTAAAGGGCCACTTTGCACTCCCTCAGGCCCTGGGTTCGATTCCCAGCACCACAATAATGGGAGAAGGACTTGACAGCCCAATCCCGAAACAATCAGCCATTGAAAACATTATTAAGGGTCACTATGAGTTGTACATGACTCGACAGCACCTAACAACAAACTCCTACATGAGAACTTGTAGTCTCTGTACTGGGAAAACATCTGGTTAAATTAAACCCATTTTTGATGTTAAAATTCTAATTGTTATATGAATTAGTCATTTGTAGCTTTTTATAAAGAGGGGAGAGACATTGTCTTAGCTTCCATTTTATCAAAATTTTATGTAGTTTTGAAAGTAGTGTTTTTCACATGGAATCCTTTTATTCCTTTTGCATGGGCTATAAAATTAAGACTTGGAAGATTTACTGGAATATATTATTCCAACCACTTAACACATTTTTTCAGGGTAACTGGTTGTAAACACTTTAAGGTAGAATAAGGGTCTGTTTGAAGAGGGAATAGGATGCATAGGTGGCTAAGGAGAGGGACAGAACCTGTTCTTAAAGAAATTGAACAAGATTGGTGGTAGCACCTTAGGCTCAAGGCCCTGGTGGGCTAACCAACATTAAGAGATTTTGATATTCTTCTTAGGCATCACCTTCACAAACATGTTCAAGTTAAGGTGACACTAGTTATAAAACAGTTCTTTTGAAGTATTCAAAAGCATGCCATAGTGCTTAATCAGTAGTGTCTATATATAATGCCTAGGACAGTAGGCATTCAGTAAATAATTGGATGAAGGAAAAATATACTTGGTATTATTGCATGATTTAAAAATACAGTTCAGATTAGGCTTTCCACATGAATTAGGAAATGTATAGGTTTTACCATTTTCTAGGGAGAAACTTGAATAAAAGGCAGCTTAGAATAAGTCACTGGCAGTTTTATTTATAAATATCCAAACTACATTTTTTCCTGCAGTTCTGATACTTGACATGTCTTTTTATCAAAAACGTTACCAACTTAACATTTCCCCAGACCTATCTGTATATAAAATTAAGGATATAAATAGAAAAATACCAGGTGATCCTCCTTTCTTATTTGGTATGTTTTTAGTCATAAGTTATGAAAATACACTACAAAAGCAGCTTGATACATGGTTTCTTTCCAGATTATCCATAATGACAACTTTAGTATGTAACAGCTACCTATTATTGATTGGCCTTAAGAAAACATCCATGTGTGTCAGAATGTTTATACTTGAATTGTGTTAAAAAGCTATTTTCTATTAAATTTTCTCTTTCATTTAACTTATGTAATCATAAAAAATGATTAGAGAAGCAGTGTTGCTTTTGGTCTAATCAGATTTTTTTATTGAGCTATGATTTGTATATGTATACATTTAATAGGCATATTAGAACTTATATGATTTTATCCATGTTACCTCCTTTTTCCTGAGTTCCTGAGGGCCATGATGATGAAGCCTCAGCCAAGTGTTTTGAATAATTAATCTAAATTGTAATCAGAATGTAGTAATGTTAATGAATGCTTATTTGTGAAAAAAACAGCTCTTGACGTTTAAGTATCTCAACCTAGTATGCTATATAGTATTTCAGCATTGTGATAATACAATTTATATATTAGATCCCTTAGCACTTTTTCCTTCCATGATCAAAATATCACTATCATTGCTGGGATTCTAAGAAATCTCTACAAATGCCTCTAATGATGTCAGAAACAATTTGTTCTAATCCTGTGAACTCTCTTGTAAAGAAAGCATGCGACTCCTTTGGTTTAGAGGCCATGTCTTTCAGATCATCCAGAGGTGCCCAAGCCACACCAACAGAGAAGATGGTGATACCTATAATGGAAATATTTTAAATTCATTAAAAACACTTTCTATTTATATATAAATGTATGCATATATTTTTCCATACATTAGTACATAGTTCCAGAGAAAACTGCCTTACAATTTCTAAAGAACTGAAATCTACACTAAATTGTTAGGTAGGTTTTCACAGTCATTGTAATGAGACTGGTATAAACAGTTTGGCCAAAACTAGTTCTATCAGAATGCACAGTTTATCGCATTAACAGATTAACCATATGATAGAAAAATGTGAAAGCTCAATGTCCATTCACAACAGAATGCAGAGTAAGTTAGGAATAGGAGAAACCTTTCTTACATTGGTAAGCTTTTTTTTTTAATCCCATAACAAACACATGGTGAAAGGTTCCTCTCTGAGGTTGGCATGAGAAGACTACCTGCTAGCATCACTTCAGACATAGCGCATAAAAATGAGAATGGCACAAGAGGTAAGTAAATGGTCAGTTTTTAAAGGCTGCACTGTCTTGAGGAGTGGCCACTAGTACTCTGAGTCATAACTTGTTTCCTTCCATTTTAGCCTGTGCAGTTACACTGTCAAACTGTCCAATGATCAGAAATAGTCAAGCTTTAATCCTAAAGCAATTATCTGGTAATAAACTACCAAAGAATAATTTCAGTTTTATTGGGGCATCCCATCTGCATTTCCTTCAGTAACTATAGGGCTTTTAGTACATTTGTACATATTGGTTAGGGTCACATATATTAGTTGGATTCATCTCAATCCCAATTGTGTAAGTATTGGCCTAGCAGATTCTTAGTGGAGACAAACATCTGTCTTCTGTGAGGTGAAATTCCCCACAATATTCTGAGTGTCTGAAACAGCTACTCCCCATTTGAGGTTTCATTCCCTTTCTAGTGGTATATAGTACTCAGGTGTTGAAAGGACAAAGCAGATTGAGATTTAGATTTTTTGTTGTTAGGTGCTGTCAAGTCAGTATCTTATTTACAGCAACCCTATGTATAACAGAGGAAACAACAGTTGTGCTTCTCTGCTATTCATAGGATTTTCTATGGCTGATTGTTTTTTGGGAGTGGGTTGCCTTGTCCTCCCAAGCCTACAGCACCTGGTGTTCCCAGACAGTCTCCTATCCAAGTACTAACCAGGTCCGACCCTGCTTAGCTTTCTGAGATCTGATTGGATCACACGCCACAGGGGTATAGTTCCAGGCTAGATTTAGATTTAGATGATGTTACAGTTTAAAACTTTTTTGGGTGGGGGTGGGGGGTGGGAGTAGACAGGGTTTCATTATGTAGCCCAGGCTGGCCTTGAACTCTCATCAGTACTCCTGCCTCAGCCTCCTGAGTATTTGGACTACAGGCCTGTGCCACCACATCCAGGTTTGAAATAATTTCTGAGTGTCTGAAATAGCTACTCCCCATCTGAGGTTTCATTCCCTTTCTAGTGGTATATAGTACTCAGAAGTTGGAAGGACAACAAAGCAGTCTGTTCTCCTACTCCCTCTTGGCCAAAAGAAAAAAAAAATATATATATATATATATATATTTTTATATATATATATATATTTATATATATATATATATATTTTTATATATATATTAAAATATATATATATATATATTTTTTTTTCTTTCCCCTCTCAGCTTTTCTTGCATCTTTCTAGAATTGTTTAGCTCAGGCCCAGTAGACCCTAAAGTGAAAAAATACTGATAATAAAATTGTGACCTTACCCTGAAAGCCTGTTTTTTGGCTTTTGTGACTTTCACTTTACTATTACAAAGGGATCATTTTCATGAAACTTTTTCAGTGTCCCAACTATCTGGATTTTAATCACAGGGAAAATTTATTTTAATTCACTTTAGCATGAATACAAAACTGCTAGACTTAAATTCGGGCTGGGGGTTAGTTCAGTTGATAAGAGTGCTGCTCTGCACTCTCCAAGGACCCAGGTTCCATCCCCAGCATCACAAAAATGGGAGAAGGATATGGCAGTCCACTCCCAAAGCAATCAGCCATTGAAAACCCTATGAAGGTTGGTATGAGTTGGACAAGACTTGGGAGCACCTAACAACAAGAAGCCTTAAATTTGTTCAGTAAGTTAAGTTTGAGAAGTGGGAGCAGACAAGTAGGTCGCCAACACTGATTGGTGCTGATGTATAAAGTATACTTTTTATTACCCAGATATATAGCTTAACTTGCTTGTATCGGTTCTGTATCCTTCTTAATAAAAACAGTATTTAATCAGTATTTGTAAAAGTATATGCATTACCAGAGGTCCTTATGTATAGAAAGGAAAAAGGTTATGTCATTAGGAATTAAGTAGAGAAAAGGTGCAGAAGAGTGTAGAAGAATGCAAGGTTGTTGATTCTTCCCTCCCAAGTCAGTCAGTTATATCCCCAAAAGGGGAATCTGAACATTTTTGTTGGCCTGTTTATCTGAACGACACATTATGCTCATTGTCTTCAGGAACGAGGCCTTTTCCAAAAGTAATAGAAATGCTGAGGGGAGAAAGAAATCCTTCCTATCCCCTTTTAAAATTCCAGAGTATGTGTTCATTATCTCAAGGAAAATAAAAGTTTTAGGAAAGAAGTTTGGATGGGATAGGATTAAACACTACTAGAGAATGTATCTTAGAAAATCTGTGCCAAGCTGAAAATTTTACTAAAACAAAAGTTAGGATAAATAATCAAATGGTAGGTTATGGTAAACTGATTATATTGAGGGATGTATCCCAAGTTTAAGCCAAATGTAAATCCCTGTAATTAATGTCCTTAACAAATAATACATTTCTCAAGGCAGTTCTCCCAACAATCCAGTAGTTAGGAGTGTGGACTCTGAAGCCAGAGTGTCTGGGTTTGAATCCTTGCCATGCCAACTAACAGTTGCCTCATTTTGGGGAAGTTTGTTTCCTTATCTGTAAAATGAGATTAGTAGGCTGCTTTGACAGTTAGCTAATATTGGCTAAAGCTTAGAACAATGACTACCACATTGCAGGTGTGTTTTCAACAAAATAAATGCTTAAGTTTTTATTGACTCCTAAAATTCACAGAACCCCTATTCTGCCCCCTTCCCATACAAAGAACAAGGACCTTACCTGCATCATGTGCAGCGGCAGCGGGACCTCGAACATCATCATATGACTGCCCATCTGTGACAATTACCAGGAAGTTCTTGTTGGGGCTATCCCTCATGGGACCAAACACATTTCTAACAGTAAAGGAAATGGCATCACCAGTAGCTGTTCCTCCACTCATGTAGCGGATACTCCCAATAACAGCTAAGACATTCTCTTTGGTGGTATAGTCAGTGAAACTGAACTCTGTGCGCTGATCGTAAGTGAACTGTACAGCAGCTATCTTGGCACCAATGTCTGAGATTTCAAAAGTCTTGGCTATGTTGGAAACAAATTCAAGCATGAGACGGAAGTTACTATCTCCAACACTGCTGGAGCCATCAATCAGGAAGGCAATGTTCACTGAGTTATAACAGGTCTTGCTGCACATCATTTGCTCATGGCTGCAGAGCTTCTGTACCAGAGGCTTTACATATTTTGTGGTGCCAAACCAGTTGGGCATGTGGTAAGAGAAGAAGCCGTTATTCCGACAGACAGCCTAATGGGGGAGACACATAAAAGATACCCAAAAGGATCAAAGGTTGTTTCCTCCTAAAAATTTGAAAACATTAAATCTTAAATGTTAGCTGGGCGTGGTGGCACGCTGCCTATAATCCCAGGGACTTGGGAGGCAGAGGCAGGAGGATGGCAAATTCAAGATCAGAGGCAGTTTGCGTAACAGCAAGACCCTGTCTCAAAAAGTAATAAAATGGGCGGGGGGTGCAGCTCAGTGGTACAGCACTTGCAAAGCATGCAAGCATGAGGCCCTGGGTTCAACCCCAGTACAACCAAAATATATATATATATATATGTATCTTACATGTTCAAAGTTAATGTAGACACAAGCCAGTTGGCCCTACACTTAGAAGTCCAAACTGAATCACTACCACCATAACAGAAGAACCTCCTCACCACCTTACCTTGTCAACAAATGCAACATCCTGAACCATCCCCAGTTCTTCAGGGATGGGCTTGGCTACAGAAACTATAAATACATTGACCCCAAACTCTCTGGCCACAATGCCTGCTTCCTCGATGTCATCAGAAGGCCAGCCATCAATAAACACCACCACCACTTTAGGGATCCCTTTCCTCACTCCAGTGTCTGCTGTGAAGAATTTCTGAGCAGTATGCTTCAAGGCTTTTCCTAGATTGAAAAAGAAATAAAGGAGCAGTATTTACCACTGCTCAAATGACATTTCTGTTTCCTAGTAACAACTTGATGCCATTAAATTTAAGAATTTACCTTACATGGAAGCTGGTTGTATAACGGAGACATCAGAGGGGAAAGTTTAATTATCCTTCAGGCCTATTTTCTGTCTTCACAATCCACATTACTTCCCCCTCCACCTCCCAGAAGCCTCACATTCCCTTACTTCACATCAATCACCAGTCAGAAACACGAAACTGACTCCTACTCCTGTGCTGGGCTCTCCTGGTGACTGACAGTACTTCCAAGAAACAAGGGGTCTCTTCAGAGGGCCAGTTGTGTTACTCTAATTCTTTCTACCACATTTGCATTCATTGGATAATACTGATGATCTTTGCTTCTAAACAGGTACTTCTCTACAGTCATATCTGTCCCACCCAATGTAGGATAATAAAATCACAATACTTCAGATAATTTTAAAATTAGAATTATCAACCCCTTAGTATATTTTCCATTATAAACTAAATATGTATCTCAGGGGATCAGATGCAGACCCAGCCAAAACTGCAGGGCCAGGAGGAAAAGATTCATATCTGCTTATATAAAATCTGCTTATATAAAATTGTTTTATATGTCTGATTACTAATAACCCTCTGCCACATTATACTCCAGGGTCAGTCTACTTACCTGTATTGGAATTACCCCCTCTGAAACCCACTTCCTTTATGGCAAACAAAACATCTTTGGCGGATGTGAAGTTTTTCAGGTAAAATTCTATTTTGGGATGTTCGCTATGATTAAAAAAATAAATAAACGTTATTTATAGAGTGTTGGAAAAGTAAAATAAGCAACATTAGACGCCTTTAAAAAAATTTTAAATCAATAAACACTCAAGTTCCTTTTTTAAAACCCAAAGTATATAATTAACCAGAGCATTGCATCCTTGGTTTCATTGAGGATATTTCAGAAATATAACAAATATAATTGCTATACTGAGGGTTTATTATATTCTGGGTAATAAGCTAAATCTACATCACATATGTAATTTCATTTCATCTTATCTCTGCAAGGTAGAAATTATTATCTCAATTATATAAATGAAGAAATTGTGAGGCTCAGAGTACCTAGATAATTTTCTCAGCAAAACATGAGTGCATTTTAAATTCAGGGCTTTCTGACTTCAAAGAGTCAAATATCATGCCTAAACTATATGAATGTAACACCTAAAACCAGTGTTGGCTCAGACCCTGGGTTTAAAGGAGTCTGCAGAGTTGACACCAGGTAGCTAGGAAAGTGCTGGGTATGAGACTAGGTCTGCTCCACTGAGGGATCCCAGAGGTACCCCATAGACTGGGTCTGTTAACCCAGGTCTCTCTGGTCAAAAGGGCAACTTTAATGACAATAAGACCAAATCTTTTAAAATATGAAAAGTCATAAGGAAATGAATGATAACATTCCAATATTATTTCTTATAATGAATGACAATGACATTTGCCAAACTTAAAATTATGTATGAGATTAGTATTCAATATTAAAAGAATTTCAGCTCAATTTTATAACTACTCTGTTCATTAGAGGCCATGTTAAGTAAAAACAACAGTTTACTTTTTTAGGTAAGTCAATATTTCCTTAAGTAGAAATTTTAAGATCTTTCTTAGCATTATCAATAGCTATTTTATCAAGATTTTTTTTTTTTCTTTTTTGAGACACAATCTGACTGCATAGCCCAGGCTGTCCCTGAACTCACAATCCTCTTGCTCAGACCCCTGAGTACTGGGATTATAGGAATGCACCACCACGTCTGGCTCTCACCAAGAGTTTTGGAGGGACAAGTACAGCATTGATTGTACTTCGGCATACCAGGTGGTTTGATTTCTGCATACCTGATGCAGTGCTGGGTCACAGAATCAGATTTTTTGGATCAATAACCTTTTCACTTCTATGGTCATTGTTCAGCTATCCAAATTATGACTTGTAAGAACAAGGTTTTGTTTTGTTTAGTTTTGTGGTATGAGGTACTGAACCCAAGGCTTTACATGTATTTTGCATGTGTTGTACTACTGAGTTGCACCTCCAGCCCCTTTTATATTTTTTATCTTGAAACAGGGTCTTGCTAAGTCATGCAGGTTCCCTCTGGCCTAGAATTTGCAATCCTCCTGCCTGTGCCTCACAGTCACTGGGGTTACAGATGTATATCACCATGCCCAACCTGAAGAGTAAGTCTTATTTTTATATCCTTTAATGATGCAAAGATTCTGTTCTTTTACTTAAATATAAGCTCCTGCCATCGTGTATTCTAGTGTTCTTCCTAAAGCAGAATTTTTTTTTTTTTTTTTTTTTTTTTTTTTGTGGTACTGGTGGTTGAACCTAGGGCCTCGCATCTGCATGCTCTGCAAGTGCTGGACCACTGAGTTGCACCCCCAGCCCATTGTTCTTTTCACTTTTTGAGACAGGGTCTCCCTAAGTTATGCAGACTGCCTCTGGTCTCGAACTTGAGATCCTCCTGCCTCGCCTCCCAAGCTGCGTGAGTCACTGCACCCGGCCCTGGAGCTTGTCTTTTTATGAGTACATGGTAATGTAGCTTTGATCTTGGACAAAGGACTGGATCAAATTAGCCAAAACATAAGCAAACAAGTTCTTCAGGGCAACTGTCTCATGGAACATTAAAATGTAAAATAAAGCTATATAACGAAAACAGTGTAGAAAAGACGTTAACGATTATCATTGGATCAAAAAATATTGCCCAAATTTTGTATAGGCATGATACTACAGATAAAGGAATAAGCAGTTAATTTTTTTAAAAGGGGGAGAGGCAAATGGTTAAATTATGTACAAAACAATTATCTAACAAAAATACTATCTCATAACAAAAATATTATCATCTCACAACAAAGTTCTATCTAAACTAAGCAGAGCCAATTGTAAAAAGTAAATGAAATATAAATTAGTATTTGAAGTACTACTGGTGTCATCATTTATACACTGCTGATAGTGGCTTAAAATCATTCACTTTCTAGAAACCAATTCAGCTATTTGTATCAGAAACTTTAAAAATATCAGACCCTAAAACCTAGGAATTTAACCAAATGAAATCAGAGAGGAGCACAAAAATGGCATCAGGATGTTCATCACAGTGTAATGTGTAGTGGTGATAAACAATAGAATGGTTAAATTATCATACAAAGGAATACAATGAAACATCATTTCTTGATAAATATTTGTAAGAAAATGCTCAAAATATTAAAAGTTGAAAAAACAGGGTACACAACACTTTTATAGCCTGAGCTTGTGAAAAGGAAATGCATATGTACATCCAAATATTTCCTTAAAATACTGATAGGAAATGAAATTTTATAAAACTATCTCTGGGAGGGGGGCTTGGTTTAAGAAATTTGCTTCTTTGGTGCTTTATATATTTTCAAGCTTCCTATAATGACCATATTATAATTCTAAATCTGTGAATAAATATTATTTTTAAATGAATGAAATACAAAGGTCCATGCTTCAAGTCCCCAACCAAAGGAAGATGGAAAGAGCTACCAAAAAAAAAAAAAAAAGGCAGAATGGGAAAGAAGAATAAAGATACTACTTCCTTCAGAAAAGAGAAATTGGGAACCAAGCAAAGTAGATGTGAGAAGTGATTTATGTGAGCACCACGACTGTCTTGTCTTTTCTGGTTCTCATTTAGACAGCATTCAATTCTTTAAATCCTTGTTGTACTCCAAAGAAAAGGGAGACTCAGACCTCCTCAGACTGCTCAGGAAGTCTTTGGGGTTTTTGTTTGCTTGTTTCTCTTTTGGTACTGGAGATTGAATCCAGGGTCTCTCATGTGCTAGGCAAGCAGCTGCTCAGGCCGCATTAGATCCTCAATTTATAGTCTGGTAATCCAGCTTGTCCACAAACTGAAACAAATGTACCAGACTGCTAAACTGTCATCATTCAAGACATCAGTCACCCCCCATTTTAACGAAGTTGGTACCTGGCTTGAACAAGGCCTACATGTGGTCCTTCTGTTCCAATTCCCAACATTAGAGCCACTTTTCCAACAAAATTCTTCTGTAAATTAAATCGGCGCTGCCCAATATTAAAGCTTCCATCAATCAGAAATGCAATGTCTGCTTTACAGTCTGTAGATACCCAAATAAGTCTTTTGTTAGCAGTCTCAAGAGAAGGCAGAGGAAATGCTATTTTCCCAAATGGATATCTTACCTTTATTGCCAGTTTTCTTTTCTGGTGTTTTCTTTAGTCGTTTACCTGAAACAAAGGAAGCACTTGGCATCAGCTAAAGAATCACAGTTTCATAGCAAGAAACCCACATGGGGGAAAAGCTCATTCTTGAAAAGACTTTCTAAAGTTAATTTCCTCATGATTTTCTGGACTTAGGAAGCAATCCCCAACAAATAAGTCAGGACTGTAGGAGGCCTACATATTTGCTATGCCGCTAATCTAGAACTTTGATATCCTAGACCCATAATTGAAACAGGATTGGGAACTCAGAGCCTAATGTTCTTAACTTCTTTTGTTTAAAACAGCCATAGTCTTAGAAGGGGATCCATGGCTATTTCTTTCAGTATATACACACTCATTCCTTTTCCTTCATGTGATAGTGCAGTAGCTAAGGGAATTTAATGAAACAACTTGAAGTAGAAAGAGGTTCATAGTACTTTGATCAGTTCCTAAGTATGGTCTATCAAATCAGGGAGAAATGGCAGGACTTCCAGAGAATGATTGGTAGCAGAGTTTATAATAAAATTACAAGGAGAAGGAATTTGAAATATAAAATTGAATGTACCTCTCTGTAATGTATCAGTAACATAAGATATTTGCCTTGTTTCTCTTTAATATCAATTTTTAAAAGGAAAGGTTATACCAGCAACACATTTATAACTTACAAATGCTGCACTAGGCAACTAGGAGGTAAGTCCTGTGTTTCATACCTGTTGGTGGATGTGCTGTGGACACTGCCCGTCCTGTGGCTTCCTGAGTACTACTTTTGCCCTCTGTTAAAATAAAGAGAAGTCTATTGTTTTTCCACCTTCCTTCTCCATCATAAATGCATTATAATCTAACTTAAGGTTCTATAGGATGATAAATGTAATAGGATAATGGTGATTAGCAGGTATCAACAGCTTACTGCCCAGTTGTTTCAGAGAACCAAAATGGATTCTTATCTATTATATCTCAAAGGATCATCAAAAACGAATTCACTAGTTTTGCAATTTAGTGTTCCTTGGTGTCTGCGCACTCTGATTTTCACTTTCTGACAGCAAGATTGTTCTTCCCTCAGGTTTGGCTTGAGTGTGATATAACCCTCCAGTCACCTGACTCTGTTAGAGAGTTGACCTCTACATGACCACAGGTTTTTCCATAAGAATCAAAGAGGCTGGGCTAAGAAAAGCAGAAAACTTTTGTCGGGAGCAGGGACAAGGGGCAGTATTTATACACAAGTGAGAACAATATAATGGTACCTACTAGTCACTGTGAAAGAAGCAGACCATCTGGAAAGTGTTTGAGACTGGATGCCATTGGCATCTACTGATGAATAGTTTTCTCGACCGGGCAGGCTGTAGACTCGCACAGGTCCCCCTGAGATGCTAATCACTCCCCTGTAGCACAAGAAAAACAGCTGAGACACTATCCACACTTTTTCAGGGCATCTGACTGACTTATAGTGCCATGTTGCCTCTATTGCTCTGATTAATCAAGAAAATAGTTCAGCAGGGAAGTCATCTAAGGATGTTTGCTGCCAGCCTTTTAAAAACTTGCTTATGCAGGAACAGGATATGTCTGGGGAAATGGTTTTGTGCTGTCAAACTTTTTAAATGTTTATAAGAATATATTTGTAGTATCCCGTTCCCTGGGGCTGGGATTTAGCTCAGTTGGTAGAGCACTGTGCTGCGGTCTCTGAGGTCCCGAGTTCAATTCCCAGCACCGCAAAAATGGGAGAAGGGCCTGGCAATCCACTCCCAAGGCAATCCCAAAACAGTCAGCCATTGAAAACCCTATGAGGGTTGCTATTATTTGGATACCAACAATGGCACCTAACAACAACAATCCTGTTCCCTACAGATCAGAGATTCTGAGTTAATAAAAAGGGTGCTAGGTAATTTTCCTAAAATAATCTAATTACATGCCCTTGGACTTCGTTTTTTAAATGGGTATTCTACCATAGGATAGCATGGCACTTGCTAACAATGGCGACTGTAGGCAAGATAACTGACAATATTCTCTCCCCATCTGTAAAATGGACTAACACTAGGCCTATCTTAAGAATCGTGATGGAAGTTCAAACAATGGCTGTCACAGAGTAAAAACTCCATAACATATGACATGATTAGGAATGTTTTAGAAGCACGAGAATCTAGCCATCAAATAATGAAATCTGCCTTTTGTGAGAAAGTTCCCCTTGTATGTTTGATGTTTCAAGGAAACCCAGAAAAACCTTGAAAATATATCCACGGCCAGGTGTTGTCATCCCAGTGACTCAGGAGGCTGAAGCAGGATTGTGAACTCGAGGCCAGAGGCAGCCTGCACAATTTAGCAAGACCCTGTCTCAAAATTAACAAAGAGGGGGTGACTGGGGTACAGCTCAGTGACACAGCACTTGCCTAGCACATGTGAGGCCCTAGGTTCAAGCCCCCAGCATTAGGGAGGAAGAAAAAAATATATATGGATACACGCACATACACACCTCTACCAGGTGTGTCAAAAATTTATACACATTTTAAGCGATGTCATCTGTGTATTACTTTTTGAAGTTGGATTGAATTACGGTAGTAATGTGTAGATTATATTTCTACTATCACATTAGAACAAGTATATGATACATTCTTAAAACAGCAAAATGGGGCCAGGCGCCATGGTTCACACTTGTCATCCCAGTGACTTGGGAGGCAGAGGCAGGAGGATAGCAGGTTTGAGGCCAGAGGCACACTGCATAATTTAGCAAGACCCTGTCTCAATTTAAAAAATAAAAAAGGGGCTGGAGGTGTAGCTCAGTGGTAGAGTACTTGCAAAGTATGCAGGAGGCCCTCAGTTCAGCCCCCCAGTACCGCAACAAACCCCCAGCAAAATGGAAAAGTTTTCATTCCAAGATGTGTATGTACTATTTTGGCACCTTTTGGATGGAGATACACACACACACACACACACACACACACACAGATACATACATACATACATACACACACACGCACACACATGCACACATATATATCTTCTATGGCCAATATTGGGATCAAAAGAAAGCAAGCAAGGAAGAAGTGAGTCCAGATGGCTAAAATGGGAAAGGAAATAATTAGGCTTACATTTTTCCCTACCTGGCATGTTTGGGCTTACCTGTGGACAGCCGCCCCACATATGCTGGATACGGAAGCATAAACTATGTTTCCAAACACAGAGAATTCCTCAAGACGGCAGCCCCCTGGGCATAGGACATCTGCTTTCTCTTTCCTGATGTCCAAGCCTCTGGTAAAGCATGTGATAGCAATGGGAGCTGAAGAGAAAGGAGGAAATGTAATAAGCACTCTTAGGACTATTTAGGGAGTGGTGGTAGGGAAACTGAAAGATGAGGCTTAAGTTTTACTCCCCTAATTTCTACACTCTAGTAAGAATATCGACTTAGGTACCATTCCACACCGTTCTGGCTTTTAGCAAGTCAAAAGTTGGCTTTCTAATTTAGTCTAGTTCCCAGTCACTTCAGAAGTCTAATGTGACAATTTTCTCAGTTCTTAATCTGTTTGGAAATATGTAACTGGGAATACATCAGAACTAGAAAATAACATTACTGAACATTTATTTATTCTAGAAATATAGAATTCTCAAATCTGATGAAACTGTATACATAGTTGCCTGAGGTGAATACAGTAAATCTGGATTGAGCCTTCGTGGAACATCTTCCTAGACACATACACAAATCTCTCTAAACTATCCTGTCCTTCATAGGACCATTTAGCCTACTTATCCAACAAAGGCAGAGCCTTAAAATCACGTGTTTACTTAAGCCAACCAGTAAAATGATGCTTAGATACACAGGATGTTGTTTAGTTTATTGATTTTACAGATGAGGAAGGTAAAGCCATGGGGTTAATTTGCCCAAGGAACATTCTATAACTCCTGCAAGATGCAGGGAAGTTATCGCCACTAGAATGGAGCATTTTTATGTAAACTGAACCCTATTATTTCTGCTCCAGTTCTGTCAAAAGAGATATCTCAGACAGTGAATGCAATTTTAGAAAGCACTATTAATATACTGAAGTTTTACAGTCAACCTAATAAAGAATCAGAGTTTTTATTACAAAAGATGCTAGGTAGACATAAACCTTTGGCATCATGTAACCAGATAACATAAATGTTAATTCGTCAATTTGCTGTTGAAATTAAATTGAGATTAATGTTATTAAATACTATTTTTCAAACACGGGAAAATGTAATTATCCGAAACTTCTGGAAACAGATGTCACAAAAAAAAGCAACCCTTTTATTTTTTCCCAGACGGAGGAATATCCCGATCACACTGTCCAGTTGAATAGCTTGCCTCGCACAAGGGCTGTTTTCTGTGCCCTTTGTATTAAGCTCTACGTGTACTGCACAAGTCCATGCAACAAAAGGGAGGATCCTAAGTACAATGACAATTCTTTAGCTCAGTTGAAATCCTTACCCCAAACAGGTGCCTTGTACGTATTATCAAACAGCCCTATCATCCGGTTTCCAACGGAGGTAGGGGCAACATTAGAATACGGCAGAGCCTGTCTTAGCTGCTAACACGGATTTTATTGGGGGGAGAGAAATGCAGAGAGATGCAGCTGGGTGAAATACATACTCTCACTTCTATTTTAAGAAAAAACAGAAGTTGGACGTGGTGGCACACGCCTGTAATCCCAGCACTCGGAAGACTGAGGTAGGAGGATCCATGCAAATTTGAGGCCAGCCTGTTCTACATAGCGAGTTCCAAGCCAGCATAGGCTACAAAGCGAGACCCTGTCTCAAAAAACCAAAAGTGAAAATAAAACAACAAAAACACTGTAGAGTTTGGAAATTAGTTTTTTTTTTGTTGTTGTTGTTGTTGTTGTTTTGTTTTCTTTTTACATTGTAGAAAATGTACTCAATTATCACGAAATAAATACACGTGGCAAAACTCTTTTTAGACTTTCTGGCATGTGAATGGAACTGCAAATGCTATTTTCAAATAAGGATTACACCTAGAAACACAGCTAATGGGTCAAACAAGCTGGGGAAACGACGTTAGCCTCCCTCCCTCGCAGGTATGACAGTATGAAGGCTACTACCCAACCTCAAACGCAGCGGAACTACCAGGGTGGTGCGCCCCTCAGTGGGGCCCAACAAATACCCTGCCTCGGCAGGCGCCCTGCTGGCCCTGGAGCTCCGGTGGGGCGGGTGGCCATGCGGGCAGGCTTTCTTCTTGGCGCGTGGGGAAGAGCACGCCACAGGACCCCAGGGGTCCCGCGCGTGGGAGAAACAGGTAAGCCAAAGCAGCTCGAAGGTCGGGACGCATGCGGGTGCGCCAGGCAGCGGCTCCAACCTCTGAGCCCTCACCGCTAACCAAGGTCTAGAGGGCTCAGTGTGAACCTCGCTTCTTCCTCTGGTCTGCAGCCCCTCCGACCGCCTGGGCTGAGCTTTCCTTCCTCGACCCCAGAACTCACCGGCTCCTTCGCTGCCCGCCGGTTCCGGCAGCAGCAGCAGACAGACACCTGCGAAGAGAGGAGAGCGCGAGGGCTCGCTCCAGCCTCCACCCCACGGGGTGCAGGGAAGCGGCCGGCGAGCGGCGCGTACCCACCGAGGCAGAGGGCCGGAATCCAGGACGCAGACATGGTGCTCGAGGGGCTGCGTGGACCAGAGAGAGAACGAGACCGTGAGAGAGGCTCCCGGGGGCGGGGGACCCCCCACGTCCCCATCCCACGGGGCCCGCCCGCCGCCTCAGGAACACCGCGCCCCTCGGAAACCCGGGGACGACGAGGGAGGGAAGAGAGCGCGGGGCCGCCGCTCCCGGGCCAGCGCCCCTTCGCCTCTGGAGGCGGCGCTCGGGCTGCAAACCCAGGAACGCCCTGCGACCCCGGCCCGGGAGCTGGGGGCGCCAACGTGGAGACAGACACTGGGGGCTGCAAAGGAGGGACAGGGACGGGCAGGCGTCGGGACCCCGCCCGCCCGCCAGGGGTCCTGCACCTGCGTGGGATCCGCCCAGCTGCGCCCGAGTGCAGGAAGCGCGGCTCCGGCGGCCGCTATAAAGCCTGGGCGCGCGCATGAGCACTGTGCGGGGGGCGCCGGGAGGGGGCTGGGCGCGGGTCCCGGGGGGCCGGGCGGCGGCCCCCAGCTCCGCCCTCATCCCCGTCCGCCCCGGGGTGAGGCCGGCGCGGAGGCGCCTGCCCTGCGGCGCGGCATTCTGGACACCTGGACGCGGCGTCCATCCGTTCCTAGGGGAGGCCCGGGGGCCCCAGACAGTTTCGGGGACCCCGTGGGACCCAGCTTGGCGCGCGTGGGAGGGCGGCGCTGGTCGCCGCTGAGACCCGAGCCAGCCGTGGGGAGTGCGGGGCGGACGGCGTGCTGGGCCGGAAGGCGCCCGACGTGCTGCTCCCGCACCGGCCGCCCTGCGGGGGTCGTGCCGCGGCCCCGCCGCTCCCGCGCGGGCTGGGGCGTCGCGGTCTCCTTTGGGGCGGCCCTGACGGCGGGAGCAGGGGCCTCGCCGTCAGCCCCGGCTCTGCCTGGACCTAGGCGGCTAAGGTAGAACAGGCGCCGCCCGCCTGGACGCCTGAGTCCCAGGGGAGCTACAAGGTCCGGGCGACCGAAGAACAAAACCTCCCAACTTCGTGCTCTTGTGGATTCTGAGTTCCTCCTGCTAAAGTTCATTTGGTGACCGCATGTCCTCTGTGAGAAACCTGAAAAAGTGACTGGCGATTCTTTGGCGATCTGGCCTTCTGACTTTTCTGCTGGAGTCCCATTTTCCCCAGTGGGCCCATTTACTGTAATGGGTAGGGCCACGCCTGTGCCGGGGCCCCAGGTCTCCAGACACTAGTTACAGTGGCCTTTTCTTCTTCTTCTTCAGGAACATTTAATACCTGAGTGCCATTCCAAATTCCCAGTCCTGGTGTCTGTTCTGGTAACACACAATCTCAGATTTGATAATGTCACGCTCCCCCCCGCCCCAATTCTAGTAACTTTTCAAAAGTGAACATGGAGAAAGGGCAGAATTAGTAACAAACGACCAGCATGATAGCTGAGGAAACACCACCAGACAGGGACAGTCACTAATTTACATTCTGTTATTGTTTTTAGGTGCCCTCAGAGTCGGGTCCTACTCATAAAGACCCTATGTACAACAGAACGAAACACTCCTCTACGCTATACCATGCCTGGCGCTGTTGTCAGTGCTTCTCTGCAATTCATAGGCTGATTGTTTCAGGAGTGGGCTGCCAAGTCCTGCTCCATTTTTGTGGTGCTGGGGATTGAACGTAGAGCCTGAGCACAGAGCAGCACTCTACCAACTGACCGAAACCCCACCTCACTTTCTCTCTCTATATATATACATATATACATGTATACATATATACATATATACGTGTGTGTGTGTGTGTGTGTGTGTGTGTGTGTGTGTCTGCAGCTGTAGCCCTGTGGCATCCGATCCCGTCAGATCTCGGAAGCTAAGCAGGGTCAGGCCTGGTTAGTACCTGGATGGGAGACCACCTGGGAACACCAGAAGCTGTAGGCTTGGGAGAAGGACCTGGCAACCCCCTCCCAAAAATTAATCTGCCATTGAAAACCCTATGCACAGCAGAGAAGCACTGACAATAGTGTTCCCCCTGTTGGACAGAGGGTCGCTATGAGTCGGATACCGACTCGACGGCACCTAACAACAACAACAACAATATATATGTGTATATATGTATATGTATATATATATATGCGTGTGTGTGTGTGTGTGTGTGTATGTATGTATATTTTTTTCTCGCCCAAACAGCTTTATTTACAGTTTATGTTCCACAGACTCCATCTACTTTAAGGGTATATTCAATCACTTTTATTAAGTTTACAGAGGTGTACAGCTCTGACCACAATCCACATTTAGAATATTTCTATCACTCCAAAAATCATCTCTCCTGGTTATTGACAGCCAATCCCTTTCCTCATCCCCACTCTAAAGGAACCACTAATCTACTTCCTTTCCTTATAAATTTGCCTTTTACCGACATTTCGTACAGATGGAATCATACACTAAAGGCCTTCTAACACTAAGTATGTTTTTGAGGTTCATCCATGCTATCTATGTATGAGTACCTCCTTTGTATTACTGAATAGTACCATCTTATTTTGCCTGCAGTGCTACCATTGTGGCATCCAATCCCATCAGATCTCAGCAGCTAAGCAGGGTCAGACCTGATTAGTACTTGGATAGGAGACCGCCTGGGAACAGCAGGTGCTGTAGGCTTAGGAGAAGGACCTGGCAATCCACTCCCAAAAAACCATTAGCCATTGAAAGCCATATGAATAGCAGAGAAGCACTGACAATAGTGTTTCCTCTGTTGTACATAGGGTCACTATGAGTCGGATACCAACTCAAGAGCACCTAACAACAACTATCTTATTTTATATTGAGAAACACCACAGTTACCTAGAAGCCAAACAGTTTAGTAGTTGTACAACCATCTTCTTGATTATAATGAATCAGTGTTGTCACCAGGTAACTGGGGAGTATCAATTTCATTTCTTTTGCTACCTGATTATCTTCTGAAGGGAAAGAGACCAAATGGCATTTGTAGGCTGGGAGGTTTTTAATGATTCTTTTCATGGCTGCTTTAAAGATTTGATCTCTTCCATGGTAGAGAGAATTTCTCTTCTTAGAAATTCAGAAATATGGCTACCACGCTGGATATTTTTCTTGGGAGAAAATTCAAGCCTCAGGACAATTAAAGCTATCTTTTCATTATTGTTTATTGAGTGTCCTCTATCAGGGTTGGAAAGCCTCCTTCAATTAAGCTGGGAAAATTATCTTGATGCTATATAATCAGGAAGAGTTCACATACTGGAAAAATGCTGCTACCCCACAGCTCCGCAGGCTGGTGTCCAAATAGCCAAAGGGATGTGTGCTGTGCAGAGGCCCGCGAGGGCGCAGGCAGCCCTCCTGTGATATAATTTCACTGAGTGATTTGGCAGTCAAAACTGTGTAGTTATTTCCATGATAGACCCTGAGTCTGTAACTATTTAAAAAAATAAAAGGAAATAGCTCATTGAGTTTCATGGTTGTTTACCAGAGTCATTTTAATTATTTTGTTTTGAAACATTTAAGAGATGTTAGTCTTTATTTATTTATTTTTCTTTTTGGAAAGGCCAGTCAAGGAGGGTGGAGGAGTGGGGATGAGATTTCTTTCTCACTTAGATTGTACCTCATATTCACCATAAATATATTGAAAGAAAATATCTGAATTTAAAGACAATTGGAAGTATCTGGAGAAGAGAGGAAAGTCAAATCTGGGTGCATTTGACTGAAAAAAGACAAATTGTTAAAATTATAGAGTTTTGTATTCAACTGGGTGACATTCAAGGTATGGTCCTCCTGGGATTCCTGCTTAGTTTATCCTGCTGTAATGAAGAGTATTTGATATTTGAAATTTAGACTCCCTGTAGAGCAGTTTATTTGTAATTGGGCTGTACATTGGAGCCACCTGAGGAGCTTTAAGATGCCCAGATCCCACCCAGAGATTCCAATGTAATTGGCCTGGGATGGGGCCAGAGCCTTAGGATTTTTTAAAACTCTCTAGGCGATTCTAATACACAGCCCAGGGTACATAATATCTGGCTCAATGTTACAGGTTAAGCCAATAATTCTAACTTTCATTTATCTTTAATTATCTTTTCATTAAAATTCCACGTCAATGTGCTGACTGCATTCCCCTGATAAAACTTGGAGACATCTTCTGGCCTGATGGTGGTTTAAAAACAATGTCTAGCAGAAACTCAATTTCATAAGTAATTGCCAGCACTGGGGGTGTGGCTCAGCAGCAGAGTGCTTGCCTAGCATACATGAGGCCCTGAGCTTGATCTCTAGCCTCAAAAAATGCAATTTTCCTTGAATGTGCTCTCTGGTTATACTTCTGACTTTATGTAGAGTGGGATGCCTCTGAAACTGGTAGCCTGGGTGCATTTTCAGGCTTCTGGATGCTGTTAACGGGCCTAAGAGTTTCTTAAGAAAGCATGGTTGTCCTTTTGGATTTGGCTCATTACTCTAAGAGGTAAGTGATTAAGTATAGATTCCCTCTCTGTTCAGTTTTCACCTGAGTGTGAATCTGGTGTTACCCTCAAGTTTTTACATTATTGTTATTGGTCTTTTGTTTTTTAAAGAACGTCAACCCCATCCAACCTCGTATACCATGTATACTCCCCGGTAAACTGTTACTTGGTCAGTGTGAAACATACTAACTTAACTTGATTTCAGTTATGTTGACCTGGAAGTGAATATGTTCCCTTTCAGGAAGTGTTTGATTACCCTGCAGTATCCCATATGTTTCTATGATTGATTACCCATTCATGTTTGTTATATACTAGTTTTCCTAATTCTTTTCCATTGTTAAATATCTTATGCTAAGCAAGTAGATACATCTAGCCTTTTGGTTTCTGATGATATCTAGCAGCAGAATAAATATCTAAAGCCTCTGAGGAATGAAAATTGAAAAGTTGGTTCAGGGGCTTGCCTAGTGTACACAAGGCTCTAGGTTCAATCTCCAGCACTGTAGTTAAAAAAAAAAAAACAAAATTTGAAATTTGATTCAGAGGTGGCCTTGTTGCCACTTGGCCTCAATTTCCTCTCCTAGAGGGTGAAAGGATTTAGACTAAGTGATTGGAAGGCACTTTTCAGTACCCATCCTCTGCAGATGGGCACACATGCTCCTTGGGCAAATAAATGTAGATTCAAGGTGCATCGCTGTTTTCCAGGTCTGGGAGGCATTAGTCAGTTAGGAAGCACTGGCTGTGTCAGTCAGTTCTCAGCTGCCCAGGACCCATCCCTTCTTATGCAAAGTCTCTTTTTATTCACTTCTCACTGCTAAACTATGGCCTGGATCATTGGCCTCTTACCACATTGTCACTGGAATACCATAAGGGCTTTCTTCCTAAGAAAAGGTGTTGGGACAGGGAATGTAAATAAGTTCTGCAAAGCCTCACATGCATTCCGTGCATGCTTCTCAAGTCAGGATCTTTCTTCTTGTTGTTCGTGATACTCTTACTCCCTGGAAAAGTGTTAGGAGGGCTGGGAGGTGTTGCTCAGTGATAGAGTGGTTTGCCTGGCATGTGTGAGGCCCTCAGCTTAATCTCCAGCACTGCAGCAAAACCAAACAACACCCAAACCAAAATAAAAAACACAAACAAAAATAAACAGAAAACCCCAAATGACCTTATACATAAAATGGTTCCCTACCTTGTGGTCCTGGGGATCAGACCTAGCTTTCCTGCTTGCTAGGCAAGCACTCTACCCTAAGCCACACCCCTGGCCCTTTACAAAGCTCTTGATACATGTTGTAATGCAGTCTTTGTGGTATGCTTGCAAGATGGATCTCATCCTGGTTTTATAAATGAAGATACTGATTCCTAGATTAATTAAGGGACTTGTCCCAAGTCCCACCACTAGAAACCAGAACTAGAATTCAAATCAATATCTCTAAAGCCTGTGCCCTGAAGCAGAGGTTAAATACTGTGCTTCCCTTATAATAGTCAAATAAAGTCAAAAGAAAAGTTTGACTGAGTGCCAGAAGGTGATGGGAATGACAAGCACCATAAGAAAAAAGTAGCCTGCAGCTGTAGCCCTGTGGCACCTGATCCCATCAGATCTCGGAAGCTAAGCAGGGTCAGGCCTGGTTAGGACTTGGAAGGGAGACCGCTTGGGAACACCAGGTGCTGTAGGCTTGGGAAAAGGACCCGGCAACCCACTCCCAAAAATCAACCTGCCATTGAAAACCCTATTGACAGCAGAGAATCACTGACAATAGTGTTTCACCTGTTGTACATAGGGTGGCTATGAGTCGCATACCGACTCAAAAGCACCTAACAACAAAAAAAAGAAAAAGAAAAATCCCTGAGTGGCAAGTACCTGATGAATTCTTCTAGGCATGTGTAGCCCTTGAGTTCTATGAAACAGGTACTTCCCTGGGGGAAACATACAATTTATAGGTTAACATAATAAGATGATTAGAAACATCATGTACTTCAAACACAAAGCCACAGGTTCTGCTCATATTCTTAACATTCAGATCAAAGAATAATTTCCAAAATAAGTTTATAAAGATCAAAAACCTAATATGATTCAGTTGGCTGTTAAGATAGTTGGGAACTAGTGCTGATCTCAAATCCTTGACTCTAAGAGTCCCCTCTGGAAGTAATTTTTCTAATATTCATACTGCAAGACTTCATTGTTTCTCTGGGAGGAGAGGTGGTTGATTTGTGGGGTGGTGGCCAGCTGGTAGTGACTATTTGAGGTCATTGATCCAGTAAGCCATCTGACATTGGGCTGTTGGGATCTGAAATAAAATATCTTGTATATGTAGTCTTAGAGAGTTATATATTAATGGTGTTGCTAAAATGTAAAGCTCACATAACACTTTCTATTAAAATGAGTTTAAGCTGAATACAAAATGTTTACAAATAGTTATGTAGAGGGAAGGCCAACACCTTCAGTGCACGTTATTTTTTAAAAATATAGGCTTGAGCCAGGTACGATGGTACACGCCTAGAATCCCAGCAACTTGGGAGACTGAGGCAAGAGAATCACAAGTTCAAGGCTGGAGGCAGCGTATGCAATGTAGTGAGACCTTGTAACAAAATAAGAACTAGAAAAGAGGTAGGGTGTGGCACAGCACTTGCCCCCCATGTGGGAGACCCTGGATCAATCCCTTAATACTGAAAATAAAAAGTTTATGCATGAGAAATAGCTATTTTAGAATGTAGTGTAAACAAAAATTGGTGTGTTTAATAAGAATTAATTTCATCTCCACTTTCATTTTAGTCATCTGCTATAATATTATTTTCAAAATGATTATTGAAGATACTTTGTTATTTTGTCAAATCTAGTTTACAATAAAATATAATTAATGTGATTTTACTAATTATTATTAATGGGCTTTTTTTTTTTTTTTTTGTACTAGGGATTAAATCCAGGGCCTTGCATTTGCTAGGCAACTACTCTACCACTGAGCCACATCCCCAATCCTTTAAATTTTTTTTTTTTTAGATTTTGAGACAAGATCTTGCTAACTTATCCAGGCTGGCCTGGAACTCATTATGTAGCCCATGTAGAACTCTAACTTGTGATCTGCCAGCCTCAGCTCATTGAGTTGCTGGGATTATAGGCACATGCCACTGTACACAGTCCCATTATTAATGTAATTTTAAAATTAGAAACACAAAAAAGCTTTGGGCAAACTATGCTGATTATAAGATGCATCTCAGTTTCAGAGGTATTAAAATGTTGATAAAATGTGCATCTTAGAATCAATAACTTTTTTTTACTAATTTTAAAAGGCTGCATTTTTATAATGACTCATAAAAATTTTAAAATATTTAAAGCATGTAAAAGGGAGGGGGAACTTTAAGAAAGAGTATTAATTAAATTTAGCTTTGAGTTTCCTGGAAAGCTAAGAAAAAAAGAAAAAAAGAAAATGAAAGGGAAAGAAGGAAGGAAGGAAGGAAAAGAAAGAAAGAAAAAGGAGAAAGAAAGAAAAACTCATTATACTGTTTATTGCATGAGTAAAAGAATTTATCCCCTTCAGGGAAGACAAACTTTTTTCCTGAAACTGAGTTATAAAAAGAATTGTGATATTTAAGACACACATAAAGAGCTCAAGATAAAGACATTGTCTTCAACAACAGTTTTAAAGAAAATAGAAACATTTTCATTTGTCCATTTCTCTCCAGTGAAGAGATCATGAGTGAAAATTTGATCAATATCATAAGGAATTTTAAAATGAAATTAAATTTATTTAATTAAACTTCTTAGCTAGCATTTCACAGTAAAAAAAAAAAATCTTTAACAATAATGCTGTGCCAAGTATGGCATGTATACCAGTGAGGTCTGGTGAGATTTACATTACCCTGAAAAGCCACAATTATTTGAACTTTTACTGGTAGTTCAAGACATCTTCATGGATGGCAAAAGAAAAGCCCACATTTCAGGCATGTTTCTAGATTGAGCTATTTAAGATCAGCAATTTTTAATTGTAGTAAAACTATTATTACATACATTACATTTATTACATTACATATAATAAAACTATTATATGACCAAGATGAATTTAAATTATGCATTAAGCCCAAAACCTGTGTTTGAGTTTTAGATTTCTTACTTTTTTAAAAAACAAAAACAAACCGGGTATAGTAGCTCACACCAGTAATCCCAGTATTTGAGATGCTGAAGCAGGAGAATCTCAGCACAAGTTCAAGGCCACCCTTGTCTACATAGTGAGTAACACGTCAGCCTGGGCTACACAGGAAGACCCTGTCTTAAAACAAAAACTAAACACCAAAAAATGTAAAAAACATTTTGCTGTGGAAATTTTCTAACAGGCAAAAAGTAAGCAAAATAGTATAGCAAACTCCTTTTTATTTATCACTCAACCTAGAACAGGGCTGGGGTTTAGCTCAGTTAGTAGAATGCTGTTCTGTACTCTCTGAGGACCCGGGTTTGATCTCCAGCATCACAAAAATAGGAAAAGGATGTTCCCTACTCAGCAAACAACTTGAGATAATGATTATTTATGGCCATTTTTTGTTTCTTTTATTTCCTTACCCTGATTGAAGATATTTTGGATATTATAATCTTTAATCTTGAAGGATTTTTCTCCTAGATAAGGAGTCTCTTTTAAAATATAACCACAACCAATATGAGAGGGGAGAGGATGAGGGGGCGGGAGTGGACCATGGAGATGGTGGGAAGGGGAAGGGAACAACTTAGAAGGGTAAAGAGGGAGAAAAAAGCACAAAGTACAGGATGCAACTCTATGAAAATCCAAAAAAAGTCATGCTATAACTCATAATTGCATACACCTCTCATTACATGTTAATAAGAATCCTCCATTTTTTATTTATTTTGTTCTGTAAAATGGTTAAGGAGATAGAAGTTTAAACCATCTTGATTTGATAATTGCTTAATGGATATACAAACTAAATTATCACTCTGTATGCTATTAGTATATAGTTAAAATACTAATAAAAATTAAAATGAAATATGACCATATTCTTATTACCATATCTAAAAGAATTACTAATTTCTTGATATCATAGCCACTCAGGGTTTACATTGCTTCAACTATTTCATATATTTTTCCATTCTTCCTTCCTCCCACCTCTTTCTTTTTTCTTTTCTTTCCTTTTTCTTTCTCTTTTTCATTCCTTCCCTTGCTCTCTCCTCCCCTCCCTTCCCCCTTTTCCCTTCTCTTCTCTACTCCTCCCTTTTCCTCTCTCCTCTCCTCTCAAACTCCTGGGCTCAAAAAATCCTCCCACCTCAACCTCCCAGGTAGCTGGGAATACAGGCACACACCACAATACCTGGCTCTAAATTTTTCTTAACAGAAAAACAACATGCAATTTTTAAAATTTTTATTTATTTTCTTTGTGGTGCTGGGGATTGAACCCAAGGCTTTGTGCGTGCTAGGCAAGCACTCATCCACTGAGCCACATCCCCAGAACATGCAAAATTTATTACATGCCTAAGACTTCCTTAATTTTGTTTTTAAATGAGTCATTTGTTGAATCAAGAGCAAAATAAAATTGACATTATAATTGTGTGATGTGTCTTCTAAGTGTTTCTCTCTACATATGTGGTTTTTGTTAGGTGAGGTATAGTTGGGTACAACTCATAGTGACTCTATATATAACAGAATGAAGCACACCCTGACACTGTGCCATGCCTCGCACAATATCAGTGCTTCTCTGCTATTCATAGGGTTTTCAATGGCTGATTGTTTTACGAGTGGCTGCCAGGACCTTCTCCCAAGCCCATGTTGTTGTTATGTTGTTAGGTGCCACGGAGTCGGTGTCCGACTCATAGCGACCCTATGTACAATAGGCGAAATACTATTGTCAGTGCTTCTCTGCTATTCATACAGTTTTCAATGGCGGGTTGATTTTTGGGAGTGGGTTCCTGGGTCCTTCTCCCAAGCCTACAGTATCTGGTATTCCCAGGCCATCTCCTATCCAAGGACTAACCAGGCCTGACCCTGCTTAGCTTCTGAGATCAGATGGGATCAGATGCCAGGATGCTATGTCTCCTCTCTCTCTCTCTCTCTCTCTCTCTCTCTCTCTCTCTCTCTCTTTCTCTCTGTCTTGTTTTCCTTCAATACTTAAAAATATTTTTCATTTCTTTGGTTTTTATTGAAAAATCTAGGTCATTTTGTGCAATTTTTCTCATGGTCTGTATTTTGCAGGCTGTATTTTCACCATGTCATTTAACATTTTACTCTTTCTCCTTGGTTTCCTGTGCATTTGGGAATTAGCTACAGAGGCTTGATCAGATTCAGGTCATTTTTTTCTAAACTTCAATTAAAAAAAATATATATATATATCATTAAGCATCCTATCTTACTTCACCCCCTTTTTTGTCATTGGGAACCAAGCCCAGTACATTGCACATGCCAGCCAATTGCTCTACCTCTGCGCTACCCTGCAACCCTATCTTAAGTGTATAGTTCAGTAGTGTTAAGTATATCCAAGATTCAAGTAATTTTGTTTTTCTGTGTGTGTGGACTACCTCATAGATAGGAGTTTATACATTTAAAACATCAGGAAATAGGAAATCATTGCTTTTTTTTTTTGGCCTTCAGTTCTGGGAGGTTGAACATGGGGTCTTGCACATGCTAGGCAAGTGTTCTACCACTTGCCACACCACTAGCCCCTTTTTTAGTTTTAATTTTGAGACAGGGTCTTGCCAAATTGCACAGGTTGCCCCTGGCCTCAAACTTGTGATCCTCCTGCCTCAGTCTCTCAAGTCATGGGATGATTATAGGCTTGTGCCAGGGCACTCAGCCTAATCATTGTCTTGATCCATTAATTTATTGGGGGCTTGAAAATGATAATATTCTTTTTTGGGGGTAGTGTGCTGGGGATTGAACCCTGGGTCCTGTGCATGCTAAGCATGTGCTTTACCACTGAGCTACATTCCCAGCCTGATAATATTCTTAATTTTAAAAATTCTTCTTCACTTATTAGCTGGAATACTTTAAAAATGAGAATCTCCTTATTTGGTTACCCTGAGATACATATCATATAGGAAAGCGGATAAATACTTCATTTTTAACCTTTTTTACCAGCTCAGAATAAAAGGTTGCCAGGATCTGGGGAGTTATTGTATAATGGGTATAGACTTTTAGTCTGGGAAAATGGAAAGGTTCTGAGGGTGGGTGATGGTGATGGTTGTACCACACGTGAACATATATATAATGCCTTTGAACTACAAACTTAAAAGTGGTTAAAATAGTGAATTTCCTGCTATGTACATTTTACCATAATAACTAGGAAAGTAGATCCTCTTGTATTCTCCAAGGTGAGTGAATTTTTTCATCTCTTTAAGTATTAGTAGCTTATAGATTTTAACATATTTGATGTGTTTCAGTCTGTTGCAGTCCTCATTCATATTGGCCCATTTTTCTAGTTTGCTCCTGAGTCTTTTTGACATTGACATTAGTAGTTTTTGATAGTTTGCTTGCTCTCTGGTATGACAAGATGTTCTGTGTTCATCTTGGAGATTTCCTGTCAAAGGCATGAGAGTAGCCAGTTCTCCATGGAACCCCGGGTCTCTTTAGTGAGAAATGGTATTTAGAGATTATAATCCAGATGCTAGGGGTGTTCATGTATACAGGATTGATCATTATTCTTAGGCCTTTTAGTGGAAAGAGCTAGGGATAATTTTTTCCCATTAAAATATATCATAGTTTTGTATGGGTATTTCCAATTCCAGTTCATGACTAGAGAGTATTTACTTAAATTCATTGATTTTATATCTTTATTTTTTGTCAAATATATCTATAATCTCAATTCTCAGTGGCACTGCTTGAAGTACTAGTTTGATATATCTTACAATACATAAAAACAGTTTCAGAATAATAATACTTAGCCGGGCGTGGTGGCACATGCCTGTAATCCCAGCGGTTTGGGAGGCAGAGGCAGGAGGATTGCAAGTTCAAGGCCAGAGGCAGTCTGCGTAACTTATCGAGACCCTGTCTCAAAAAGTAAAAAAAAAAAAAAAAAAAAAAAAAAAAAAAAGAATAACAATACTTAAAATACAATACTTTTGATTTTTTTTGATTCATGCAGTCTTTATTTCAGACATTATGGAAGTCAACCAGTTTTGAACAAGTTGCAAACAAAAGACCAGTAAAAGCTAAGTAAATAAAATAACATATATCTTGTGGATAATATTAAGTTTAAAGAAATTCAGTAATATTTAATTATTTAATAAATCTATAGAAGCAGATCCCCACTCATTTATGACAGCATAGCACATTTCTGTGGCTTTTGACAACCATAAACTGGCCCTGTGGCAGTCGATCCCGTCAGATCTCGGAAGCTAAGCAGGGTCAGGCCTGGTTAGTACCTGGATGGGAGACCACCTGGGAACACCAGAAGCTGTAGGCTTGGGAGAAGGACCTGGCAACCCCCTCCCAAAATCAATCTGCCATTGAAAACCCTATGAACAGCAGAGAAGCACTGACAATAGTGTTTCCCCTGTTGTACAGAGGGTCGCTATGAGTCGGGTACCAACTCGACGGCACCTAACAACAACAACGACAGCAAACTGGCCAGGCACCATGTTTTGTGTTTGTAATCCCAGTGGCTCAGGAGACTGACTGAAGCAGGAGGATTATGAGTTCAAGGCCAGAGGCAGCCTGCGTAATTTAGCGAGACTCTGTCTGAAGATAAAAAAATAAATAATGAATCAGGGGCAGTGGCGCACACCTGTAATCCCAGCGACTCAGGAGGTGGAGGCAGGAGGATTACAAATTCAAGATGAGAAGCAGTCTGGGTAATTTAGTAAGACCCGGTCTCAAAAAGTAAAAAAATGGGCTGAGGATGCAGCTCAGTGGAATAGCACTTGCAAAGCATGCAAACACAAGGCCCTGGGTTCAACCCCTAGTACTGCAAAAAGTAAATAAATAAATAAATAAATAAAATAAAAAATAATAAATAATGGGCTGGGGTGCAGCTCAGTAATAGAACACTTGCAAAGTATGTGCAAGGTCCTGGGTTCAACCCCTAAGTACTGCAAACATAAATAAATAAATAAAACTTAAAAAATGAACCACAAACTAATCAAGTCTGTTAAGAAAACCTTTCCAAACTGGAGTTCCAGAGTGACTCTTTTTTCAGTTCTCTCAAATTTCAAGGATGGTATGTGGCAAATACCATTCTAGACAGAAGGAGAGAAAATAGTTTATTATATACAACAAATACATTAGGGCATTAGAACTTGGGGAATGATGCTGGGCACTGTGGCGCACGCCTGTAATCCCAGCGGCTCGGGAGGCGGAGGCAGGAGGATCGCAAGTTCGAGACCAGAGGCAGTCTGTGTAATGTAGCGAGACCCTGTCTCAAAAAGCAAGAAAATGGACTGAGGGTGCAGCTCGGTGGTCCAGCACTTGCAGAGCATGCAAGTACAAGGCCCTGAGTTCAACCACCAGTACCACAAAAACAAAACAAAACAAAACAAAAAGAACTTGGGGAATGAGTAACGAAAGACTAGTTTATTCTGGTGAATTTGAATCCCTTAGGGAGAAAAAGTTTAAGATTAAAAGGGTTTTTGCTATATTAACTTGATTTTACAAAAGCTAAAGATAGTTCTAATCTGTTCCTGTTTGTTCTTTGGAGCAACACAATTTCCTTCCGTCTAAAAATTTGTTTTGAATTGTGGGGTAATTGAGATGATCACTTCTAGACTCAGTGACGTCTGTTTGCTTGGACCTGCTAGTAATTGAGTTTAAGTAATTGAACTGTGGTGTAGTCTTCACATATAAGTGTATTTGACAGATGGGAATTTTGCTGATGGGTGTTTTGTTAATTTTTCCATTGACTTCTTTCAGTCATTTTGGGAGTAGAGTTAGCTTTTTAATTTTAATTTAACTTATTTGTTTTGAAATTCTATTCCTGGTAGTTTAAGAGACAGAGTCTCACTATTTTGCCCTGGCTGGCGCTAAATGCTCTGGCTAGAGTGATCCTCCTGCCTCATCCTGCCAAGTACTAGGATTATAGGCATGCACCACTATGCCCCAATTTTTTTTTTTTTTCCGGTACTGGGGGTTGAACCCAGGGCCTCGTGCTTGCATGCTCTGCAAGAGCTGGACCACTGAGCAGCACCCCCAGCCCATTTTTTCAGTTTTTGAGACAGGGTCTCACTAAGGTATGCAGACTGCCTCTGATCTTGAACTCGTGATCCTCCTGCCTCCGCCTCCCCAGCCGCTGGGATTACAGGAGTACGCCACCACGCCCGGCTTGGTTTTTTTTGTTGTTGTTGTTGTTTTTGTTGTTTACTTAATTTTTTCTTTTTTGGCTTTTGGTAATGTTTTTAGCTGTCCTCTTTGGTGTCTGTTTTGTGTATGTGGTGGTGGTGGTTGTTGTAACACTGTTGCACACTTACATGGTTAACATAAGATCTGTGTCTCTAGAAAAATGAACCTCCAGTGACTGTTTTGACAGATGTATCTTGATCCTCCCAAACATTTCCATAGAAACAGTGAGGATTAAGTTAGAATTCAGAAGAAGTATTTTATAGTGTATAAACACCACCATTTTAATGTTCTAAAGTACTTTCTTATCCATTTTCTCTTTATCCTTTCCATAATCCTGTAAGTTACAAGGACAAGTATGATCATCTTTACTTGATAGATTTTAAGATGTAACACCAAGAAATTATGCTATACAAATAAAAAGTTAGAATGGGGCCAAGCTGAGGGATTAGTTGTTTAAATTTAGTCCATGTTCCTGTACTGGTTTCACTTCACACTGTCTATACTTTGACAGGAGGGAGAAGAACTGCCATGTCCAACACAGGCAGTCTGGTCATTTTGGCCTTCCTCCTTCCCCTTCAGCAGACCCATCTAACACTCAGCAGACCCATCTAACACCTCTGCTGGTTCCTGCCCTAGCTGATTGGCCAGAGGATGAACATCTGGCCCTAGGTATAACTGTCAGGCTTCTTCTAGAAATTTGAAATTGACCTCTAGGACTACCTAGCATTTGTTTGGTTCTTAAACAATGAATAAAGCCAGTGCTGACCTGTGTATACATTCAGGAGAAAAGCTGGTCCTGACCAAGACAAGTTAACTAAAGCAATTGGAAATGCACTCCTTGGTCAAGTGAGTCCAGTCCTTCTTGAGGCCAGCTGTGCTTCCTGCTGTGAGATATTTGGTCTCCCTGTAATACATATCTTTTTTGCTGAAGCACTTTTCATAGATTTCAAAATTTTACCATCAAATGACCTTCAAGACCAAATCAAATGCCTTGTTAAGGAAATCATCTCAAGATGGTTTGTCCTGGTGCTTTTACTTTCTAAGTAGAGACCCCATTTGTGTCAGTGTTTTTGCTAGGTTTTCAGGGGTACTGATGGAGCATTTTGGATCTCCTTGGGAGAACAGAGAGAGGAACTTTTATCATTTAAAACTTCTCCAGCATTGGGAAGTTTTCATGATGCTTCTCTGTTTGATTTCCAATCCGTAGGAATTGGTGGGAAAGACTATGCCATAATTCCTACCAGTGGTGGCTACAGATATGTTCATCACAGCCTTGACCATGGGGTGCTCAAGCTAATGAGAAAAACAAAACAAAACAAAAACAAACAAAACCACCAAAAATAAAATCACTAAAAACTGAACCCATAGGGGTACAGGTTCCGGTTATGGATTTTTGTTTTTGTTTTGTATCATTAGCTATTTTATTGATTGATTGATTGATTGATTGATTGATTGATTTTGCAGTGCTGGACACCAAACCCAGGGCCTTGCACATGCTAGGTGGGTGCTCTACTACCGAGCTACATCTCCAGCCCAGCTATTTTATTTGTATCATTAGATATCTTATTATACATAAAAATTGAAAAAAAAATTGAAAAATATTTTATTCACCTATCTACACAAACAACTAAAAATTGAAATTAAAATTGAAATACTTACTGGAACCCAATTTTCTCAGGTTTGAAGCCTTGGTTAAAATTATTTGTCCTTCAAGTCCACATAGGTAGGTAGTTGTTGTTGTTGTTGTTAGGTGCCGTGGAGTCGGTATCCAACTCATAGCGACCCTCATAGGGTTTTCAATGGCTGACTGTTTCAGGATTGCCTTGGGAGTGGATTGCCAGGCCCTTCTCCTAGGTAGGTAGTAGTTGACATGAACGAAAATTGAAGAATTTTGACTTGCAGTTCAATCTTGGCTTAACTAGAATGCATTACCTTTTCAATCACAAAAGTTATGTAAGCAAATATTATAAGTGAAGCCTAGCATTAAAGTCAGGAACACTATTGGAAGGTCAGTTTTGTGTCTTCAAATATAAATTCTGGAAAGATTAAGCCTGAATTCACTTGTAATGATTAATGTTGAAGAATTGCTAATGAGACTGGGCAGGCCATTTACCCAGATTTTCATTGTTAACCCAGAATAGACATGCTGTGATAATTGTGACCCTAATGATTACCAGTGGGCTGGGATTTGGCTCAGTTGGTAGAGCACTGCGCTGCAGTCTCTGAGGTCCTGAGTTCAATTCCCAGCACCGCACAAATGGGAGAAGGACCTGGCAATCCACTCCCAAGGCAATCCTGAAAACAGTCAGCCATTGAAAACCCTATGAGGGTCGCTATGAGTTGGATACCGACTTGACGGCACCTAACAAACAAACAAACAATGATTACCAAAACAATGTTGGTTTCCCAGCAGGGCAAGGTGCTTCAGGACTGTAACATCTCCATGATCTTCTCTTGTGTATCTTGATCACTGAGTTTCTGAGCAAATGAGTAACTAAAGTCTCTTTTCTCATTGCTAATATTTCATTTGGTATATACCATTACGGCCTGATCACTGAGTTTCTGAGCAAATGAGTAACTAAAGTCTCTTTTCTCATTGCTAATATTTCATTTGGTATATACCATTACGGCCTGAAAAAGTCCTTGGCACCATAAATTCCAAGTGCTTGTAGGTAACTTCACCTTTTTAGATAAACTAGAATTGGGAACATCTTAGATAATAGATATTTTTAGACAATTCCCACATCTCATTTCTCATTCATTCAAAAATATTTGTTGAATATTTTCCATGTGTTGGGCACCATGCTAGGTTCTGGATATGAAGTTAAGAACACCATAGGCATTACCTCTGTAATACTGAAATATGTAGGTTAGTGGGGAAGATAGCACTGAATGAGGAAAAACAATTAAATGTGCAATCACAAAATGTAACAGGATGGAATGGAGAGGAATTCAGTGCTACAAAGACTAGGAGGTCATATTTTGGATTGGGTACCACATTCTGAAGGCAAGATATTTATGCTGAGAACTGAAAGACGAGAAAGAGCCAGCTAAGTAGAGTGGGAATAAGAAATTCTAAGCAAAGCAAAGGGCTGGGATTTAGCTCAGTTGGTAAGAGCGCTGCGCTGCAGTCTCTGAGGTCCTGAGTTCAATTTCCAGCACTGCAAAAATGGGAGAAGGACCTGGCAACCCACTCCCAATGCAATCCCGGAACAGTCAGCCATGGAAAACCCTATGAGGGTCGATATGAGTTGGATACCGACTCGACAGCACCTAACAACAACAACAACAAGCAAAGCAAAAGAGGTTAGTTGTTCTGATGAAGGAAAGAACTTGTCCTGTCAGAATGGCAGAAGTTGGATTGAAGGAGGAGGAAGGAAGATAAATTGATAGGTAGGTGCAGGCTCATGCACTCTGGTCATTTGAGCTTCGGAATTTTAAGATATTTGGATTCAAATCTTGGCTTCTACTTTTACTTAGTAGCTTGGACATGCTGTTTAATTTTTCTGGGAATCAGTTTTTGTTTTGCTAAAATTATATGCCATGCAAAACAATGTAGATTCAGTGAAACTAAATGTCTGGTTCACTTCACAGCACTGTGAATTATTACTCCTCCTTCTCCTCTTCTCTCTCTCTCTCTCTCTCTCTCTTTCTCCCTCTCCCCCCCCTTCAATTATCTTTGTTGCTGAGGTTGAACCCAGGGCTCTGTGTCTGCTATGCAATACTCTATCATTGAACTACACCCTCTGCCCTTCTTCCAGCATTTTTAGCCAGAGCTGTTGATGTGGTTTTCTTTGCCCTCTCTTATTATCTTGAGTGGAAGTTGCTTACAACTCAAATAATCAAAAACTAAATAATCCAGAGTTAACTATTATATAAGAAATTCCATATTGACACTACTTTTATTAATTACAATAGGTTTAGAACCGATTTTCAAAGCTTGGTCTCAGATCTGACCTTCAGAGGTACTCAAGTTCATGTTTGCTTAATGTTTTATTTACAAAATAGCTGTGATTTTTTTTTAACTTGGAAAAGTCTTTCTGTTTTGATGCATAATATGAAAGCTGACTGAGTGACTAAGCAATACAAAAATATTTATTCAGAGAATATTTCATTTCAGTTGTCTGTCCTGGTAAAAAGGCAACTTTTTGTTTCTGTGTAATCAGCACAACACAGTGTGTTTTAGTTTCTCAGCTCTGTTGGTTGAGAGTGGTTAAATGAAAACATGCAGGCACCTATTCCCAAATATAGTAAGTGCCCTGGATTCCCAAAAGTGGGGAAGCTGTCACAGGATATACCCATTCTCCCAAGTAACAACTAGATCAAAGAGTCCTTCTGTGTCTTTCCTTCCACAGCCTTATAATAATGAAGCACACTGTGAATGAATTTTCTGAAGTAGAAACCAGCACTAATATCTTTCAAAAGAGCTTTTACAGGGAGTTTATGCTTCATACCAGCTCAGTAGCTATCCCTGTGATGCAGGAGTACCCCCTTAGCTTCTGCAGGACTTAGAGTAAAATAGAATATTATGTTCCTAACAGCCTCACAGGTTTGCCGTGAGGGTTAAACCACATGTCATTGATAATATAGTTGAAAGTGGGGAGTATCCATTCAACAAATTCCACTGAATAGAAAAAACTCTTCTAGTTTGAGCCTGGTCCAGGTTGCTATTGTTGTTATTATTAGGTGCTGTCAAGTCAGGTCCAACTTATAGTGACCTGATGTACAACAAATGAGACATTCCCTGACACTTTGCCATGCCTGGAACTATGTCAGTACTTCTCTGCTATTCACAGGGTTTTCAATGGCTGATTGTTTTGGGGAGTGGGCTGCTGGGTCCTTCTCCAACACCTATAGCACCTGATGTTTTTAAGTGGTCTCCCATCCAAGGACTGACCAGGCCTGACCCTGCTTAGCTTCTGAGATCTGATGGGATCAGACACCACAGTGGTATGGTCACAGGCCTGGTCCAGGTATGTTATCTTATTTGATACTTGTCACAACCCTACAAAGTAGACAGGATAGGTCATTGTGAAGTATTAGGCAAGTAGTTGCTGATGTTCTATAGTAATGATTGTTAAATCTTTATTGTCATTTGCAATGCTGGGGCTCAAACCCAGGGCCTTGTGTATGGTAGGCAACCACTCCACCTCTGAGCTGCACTCCCAGCCCACTTTTTATTTTCCATTTTGAGACAGGGTCGAAGTTATGCAGGCTGCCTCTGGCCTCAAGCTCTCAATCCTCCTGTCTCAGCTTCCTGAGTTGCTGGAATTACAGGCATGTGCTAGCACCTGGCTTCTTTTCTTTCTTATTAGTTTTTTTTTTTTTTCCTGCAGTACTGGGGGTTGAACCCAGGGCCTCGCACCTGCGTGCTCTGCAAGTGCTGGACCACTGAGCTGCGCCCCCAGCCCATTTTTTTTTTACTTTTTTTTTTTTGAGACAGGGTCTCACTAAGTTACACAGACTGCCTCTGTTCTCGAACTTGCGATCCTCCCGTCTCTGCCTCCTGAGACGCTGGGATTACAGGCATGTGCCACCGTGCCCAGTTTATTAGTATTTTTTTTAGCTAACATATAAATTAATGAGTTTTATTATGACATTTCCACACATGCATATCATTGTACATTGCTTCTATTCATCCCCCCATTCCCCTCTCATGTCCCCCTCTCTCCTCTTCCTGGTCCTCCCTCCTCCCAAACAGTCCCCCTTCTGCTTGCCTGTCTCTGATGACTTCTTAACTTCACCTTTTACACTTCTTCAAATAAACTCCACAGCTACTCTCTAACTCTTTTCAGTGTTTATCCACCTGTACTGTCAGTTCCTTTGCCTTTACAGCCTCCCAAACCTTTCATCCTCTGCTATATGCTTCTGAACTTCTTTTTTTTTATTAGAAATTTTTAATGTACATCATAATGTGATTCATTTTGACATGCTTTTCATTGTGACAATTTTCATATATGCAATTTGATAAGCATTATTCATATAGGTTACCCCTTACCCTCCTCTATGTTTCCTCCCTCCCCCCCTTCCCATCTAAGTTTCCCATCCAAGTCTTCTCTATCTTTTACTATATAGTATTTTTCTATATGTCCTTGGGTTCCATTTCTGTTTAAGATAGAAACTTTTCCTGTAGTGGTC